>JAZGTJ010000034.1:0-202892 GCA_036877575.1 Botia almorhae | reverse complement strand
ACAACCTGTCTCTGAACGTGGACAAAACTAAAGAGATGGTTGTTGACTTCAGAAGATCACACCATGACTACTCTCTGCTGAACATCGACGGCTCCTCTGTGGAAATTGTCAACAGCACCAAGTTTTTTGGTGTTCACCTGGCTGAGAAGCTCACCTGGTCACTCAACACCAGCTCCATCACCAAGAAAGCCCAGCAGCGCTTATACTTTCTGAGAAGACTGAAGAAAGCACATCTTCCACCCCCCATCCTCACTACATTCTACAGAGGGACCATCGAGAGCATCCTCTCCAGCTGCATCACTGCCTGGTTTGGGAATTGCACCGTCTCAGACCACAAGACCCTTCAGCGGGTTGTGAGGACAGCTGAGAAGATCATCGGGGTCTCTTTTCCCTCCATCATGGACATATACACCTCACGCTGCATCCGCAAAGCCATCAGCATTGTGGATGACCCCACACACCCCTCCCATACACACTTAACCCTCCTACCGTCTCTTACGTTCTCTTTTGCACAGTGTTTTTGCACATCTGGATGCCAAAACTATACCATGTTTACATTGTTATACACTTTACTTGTTATACACTTGTCTGCACATGTTTTTGCACTTGTCACATGCACTTGTGCACTTTATGTATATACTTTAATTTATGTAGCCCTTATGTCCTTGATGTTTAGTGTTTGTCTTATGTAGTACCTTGATTTGGAGAAACGTTGTCTCGTTTCACTATGTACTTGTATATGGTTGAAATGACAATAAACCCCACTTGTAACTTGTAAATTATCCAGGTAACATAGGTGGGCCAGAAGTAGAATTCTTATTCTGGATCCAAACTGTCCTGGGTTCAAGTATAATAATAGCACACACTAATTTGACCTTTTGTAATTACCACAACTGTAATTCTAAGATAGTGGATGTATAACAGGTGAGTGGGCTAATTATAGTTAGCGATGTCACTGACTTGATTAACTTAATTTACACCGGTGATGAAAAATCCATTTTAGATGAATAATTAAGTTGGATAAAACAAACAATTTAAAAAAAAGTCCTAATTCAATGTAACAGAATAGGACCCTAAATGTTATGAATGTTAACTCTTACCTTAACTGTTAAGACGGGTCTGCATTAAACCCACCCCCTCCTCCACTACAGCACAGTACGCCTCGTCTTACATACACACATACTTTATCGCACAGTGACAATTAGCTCTACTGAACATCACTAGTGTGACAACTTCTGTCTGTTTTTCCTCCACCCTTTTCTTAAGAAGAATGACATTAAAGAACAGCAAGTGGGCGACTCCAGCACGGGGAGCTCAAACTGGTGGCCAAAGATACAGCTAAGGTTAATGGATGGTGGATTTAACAAAATGAAAGCAATATCATATTTACAGGCTACAGCTGTTTGCCCGGTGCTCCACAAAGGTCTAAATGGTCAGGTCACTGCTGTGCTGACAGCGTTCAAATTGCTGTATGTGTGAAAGAGAGAGAGGTAGGGGGTGATGTAGCAGACACATCTGTGATTGGGCGATCACACAGAGCAGGGTACAAAAATAGCCTGCATTAAAGACTCCAGAGGGAGAAGCAGCGGTTCTCCTGGTCTTCAGCAGAAAGCTAAAAATGATCATTACAATCATTAAAGTGAATTGACAAGCGGCCACAAAGAAAGGCATGCGCTGAATTCCATCCAGCATCTCTGGGATTAGACGCATATTCCTTGTCAGTAATTCTTTAAGACAAATAGCATGACTCCCCAGACGCCGCCCCCTGCAAGTCTGCAGGCAGGCAGCACTAATTAGCAAGGGAGGTGTGAAGGAGAAATCATTACTTTATCCACATAGAGCTCACCCCACAGTCCCTCATTCTACACAACGGCAGGGGATGAGCGAGTGAGGATGAAGCGGAGAAGGTGAAAGTTAGAGGTCAAAATGGAAGGTAAACGATGGTACTGAGGGAGGGTAGGCGGCGCTCTGTAAAAGGGTGGGGCGGAGGAAAGAGTGAGGTAATAACTGAAGTAACCGTTGTTGTAACAAGCAGGCCGTGCTCCTGAGTTGGCTGGGAATGGTTCAACATTCCTGTGAATCATTTTTTAAATAAGGATGTTAAATCAGGATGAATCAGGAAATCAATAAATGTTAGTTCATAAATATATCACTGTTTAAGTTAAGTTTGGATTCACTTTATGTTTATGTTTTGACGCAAGTGTATATTTTATTGAGTCAAGGATGCGTTAAGTTTATTCAATTGAAATTGAATAAATTATTATTATGTATCCCCTTTAAAGATTACAGTAAAGATATTTATAAATATATCATAACTATTTTTATTAAAAAACTGTTCTTCAAACTTTGCTTATCCAAGAATTATCATCCAGTCTTTAAGCTCTTTTCTATCCCTTGCACTTGCTAGTGTCAGATGGGGCTTTTTCTTTGAAACTTTGCCTAAAACGCCAGTATCCCAGAATCCTCTCTTCACTCTTTCAGTTTAAAGTGGCATTTGGTGTGTACTGTTTAGTGAAGCTGCCAGTTAAGGACCAGTGAGGAGGGGCTGATCCTCATGTTGCTCAGGAGCTGTATTGTTCCGTCTCTGTCCTGGATATATCCAGTTTGCTTTCTTCTATCTGAACATTAATGCCATCATCTCAAGTTATCGTCTCTCAAAAAAACAATAGACTGATGAGCTTCTAGAGTAATGTGCTTTATTTTTAGACAAAATATGACTGAGCAAACAGTAACATTGGCTTAAGCTCAAAACATGCAACTGAAAGAAAGACATTGTAATTCCTACACTTCACTGAGCAGCGAAACCATTTTCATCTGTGCTAATAATAAGAAAAGTTTGTTGACTACCATATTTGCACATTAGAGTGATTTCTGAAGATGAGGAAACAGTGGAGCAATGGCTGCTGACAATGCGGCTTTAGCAACACAGGTAGAATTTTTTTTACATAAAAACAGTTTTTACAGTATTTTAAACAGTTGCAACCATTTTCAACATTACTAATGTATCTGGTGGTATTCTTAATTCTTACCTTAGTGAAAAGATTTATCAATGTCTTGAAATCAAATTGATTTCAAACTTTTGAACGGTACTACTTGGCCAAATTACAGCGATCAAAAGGACCAGGATGACTGGAGTTGTTGTCGAAGCACACAGTGTGCAGTGGCCATTAGGATTGGGCAGTAACTGTGGATCATGATGCCTGATTGATGACAGAAGCCTGCAGGATGTGGCAGGCACCTCTTTGCATAGGAGTGGTGTCTACCAGAGTTCTCGCTCTCCCCGTTTCTCTCTCTCTCCCCCAGAGCTCAGCTTTGTCCCTCAGCAGTATGATTCATGAGACTGTTGCTTTTCTACTGACCCTGGCAGCCCTGCAGCACAAACCATCAGGTACAACTCAAAACAGTTGCACCCTTCAAGATTAATGAGCTAACCCAGTACAGGGCGGAGATCTGGTGCTCTCCATAGCTTTCCTCCACTATCACATACAAACACTCTCCCTCCCTCTCGCATCAAAGATGGCTTTCATCTTTAAATGAGAGAGGCCAACCATGCAACCCACACAAGCTCATCAGGGTCACGGCTTTATACGGAAAGACACTAATCAACAAGAGAGAGGCAAAAACTGAGAGGTGGAGGAGAGCGGAAAAAAATGTGTTGGTGTTGATTTACCTAAACACTTGCCATTCATGTCTGGACATAAATCCCTACAGGCGCACAACCAGAGCTTACAGCGCATGCTAACCAAACAGGATTTAGCCTTGATGCTCCTGCTGAGTGGAACGAACTCTAGCCGCCGCACAACTAAACTGCCATGGTTCTTGGAGCATGCTAAATATTTCAGTGAAGCTCAGATTGCGTGCAGGGTTTTAAATGTGCGATCTTTATTTCATGGCGACAGAATGCCTTAAAACCCCCAGAAGCAGCCTTGTTGCATTGCAGCTATTTCTGTAGTGCACTTTGATTAACCTGTACTTAAGAACACAACACATTTGAGCCATGCACCCTTCCAGCTGTGCCATCTACCTTTACTTTCCTAAAAGCTTAAAAACAGCACAAAAAACGTTGTAGATCAGAGAGGTTAAAATCATTTCACTGCAGTCATGAGATAAACTGAAGCGAAAGGGAGAAAAAAATATGTTCACATGCCAAGAGATGCTGAATCACTACCAGTATTTCAACTATTTGCAGTTGAATAAAGTATTATGATTTTGTGTCATGTGTTTATTGAGCTAGTGTTCTAAACACTCTTCCTCAATACATTTTTAACAAGAACAATCTGTAACAGTAATTTGATTATAAGATGCCGTACAGCATATATTAAAAGTTATAATTCTTCCTGATACAAAAAAAGTCACAAGATCAGACAGTCTGTGTTTTTCATAACCAGACTGTGTACTTAGCACTCGTAATCCTGCTGAACACAATGTAAAAATCAAACAGTCTTTGGATAATATCTGCCTATTGAACATTTTATCAACCTGCCATCCAATATAATAAAAACTCATAGCGGCTACATGTAGGACCACACGCAAAACTCCACTGTCCTGGTGTGAGCTTGGCAGCTGTGTGCACAGGGATGAGAACACAGCGTTATCTGTCCAAAAAGAGGCTTTTCAGCATGTATTCATAAAGGTTCTCTAATGGCATCTACTGGGAAAACTCTTCTCTCCACAGAGTCAGAGTATGAAAGTCAAGAAAGAAAAGGGAATGACTTCATCATGAGCTGAATAGGAATGATGCCCCATTGGGGTCTATTAGGGAGTCTTTACATACAATGGAGGACAGTGGGACTGTGAGGTAGGAGATGTGGTAAAGCCCAGGCTTACTGTTTCTAGGGGGATCAGTAATAAAAAGCATCCTGCATGCAAGTCTGCTATTTGGATCTCACTCGTGTTATAGCGAGGAGCTGTTTACGCTAACTTTGCCCTGGGAAGATTACCAACATAATGCAGCCAAAGGAAAGATTAAAATGATGCAAAAACATCAAAAATGGTGCAATGTAAATTCAGTGTAACTGTATTTAAAGAGGGGGTCCTCCATTATTAAAAAGTCAGCTTCTGAAAATCAAAGAATAATTGTTAACAGAGAGAAAGTTAGTCTGTGTAAATTTAGATTTTAAAGAGTTTTTTGCAATCACTACTAAAAAAACAGCGTAATCCAAACTAAGTGTGCTGGTTTTAACTGGTTTAAAGTGGTCTAGAATGTCTTCAAGCTAGGGTAGCTCTCTGAACAGCTCTCTGGATTGTCTTTCAACCTGACTAGGTGACAAATGACCAAAACTCCTTTAAAAACAACAAACCAAACCAGCCAGACTAGGCCAGAAGACCAGCTAAAACCACAATTGGCTAATTGTGGTTCTTTCCTTGCATTACAAATCACATACACAGAGATTTGTAAATTTCAGTGTATACTGCTACTGCTTTTCATTAGTGCCATTCATTCAATATGGTGATTAACAAAGTCAAAAATCTTCATTAAACATTATCAGCTTACAACTGCCTTGCACTGGCTCCAGATTTAGCTGTCATCTAGTGAGGTGAAGGAGAGCTGTTCTCTCCATGCTGCTCATTAAAACTAGATTGAAATGGTGCCATTTTCACTTATTGGCTTAATTGTCTGCTTATGTAGCTGGGCCAGATGACAGTGAGGGTGTCAGAGCCAATGGGGAGGACATGTGCAGTCCATTCAGACATTATTGCCTGATCTCATCACTTCTTACGTGATTCATACACAGCATGCTGAGCTGGGCTATGAGATCTCTCATCAATTATAAGGAGTGAGATCATAAATCAGTGCCACATTAGTCATCAATCAGCGTCGGGCTGCGCTGCATTCTGAACGGTACCTGAGGAACCCTGGCCTGTCTTTGATGTTCAGTCACGTGCTTTACACAGCGCGTTCATGTGTCCCTGAGTGAGACAAGAGGGAGAGAGACAGGGATTTACCTGAGGACCTGAGCTGAGATGTTCTGATAATAAAATCGACTCCACACCTTCAGATTATCAGGCTCTGAAACTTGAACAAAACAAATGCTTATACAAAACAATTGAAAAGTAATAGACACACTTTTGTCACATATATCAGTACTGTATTTCTATTGACTCTATTGTATGACTGAATGTTGTTGTGAATGTAGCTGTTTGTGTATGCATGTTTGTAGGCAAGAGATAGACTGCTTTCATGTCAGTGTTGTGCGAGTAGGTGTTGTGGTTGTCTCTCGTCCAACTCACTGCATGGTGTTTATATTTGTCTGTGCGGTCGGCATCTGTGCGCTTGGTGATGATATTCTGTGTGTGTCACTGAGAGATACATACCAGAGCATGTGTCCCTTTACATGGGTCACTGTATCTTTCTCAGCCCAAGGTAATCCAATCTTTGTTTGGGGTATTATGTGTAGGAGTCCTCATTATCCTTCTTTTATTTAATTTCTGCCTGAAGGTGTATTTTATTCATCCAACAATTTTCTGATTAACAATATAAAACATCACCTATTAAAACATTTTCTATTCCGTACATTCTCTGAATTTTCAGCAATTCTTTTGCTGAAAATGTTTTTGTTTTTTAAATTGAAGTGAAACAAGACTCACAATAAAGTACCAACACAAAACCAGGGTGTAACCTTAACCTAATTAATTTATCGATCTATCCGAATCAATCGATCCAAACATGAAAATTCTGCTCACCCTCATACTGTTCCACTCTTTATGACATTCCTTTCTGTAAAAGACAAAAGAAGACATTTTGATGAATGTCTGACAAACTGTTTTCTAAAAACATTGGAAGCGCAAAGAATAGAATAACAGATTATAATACATATTACATATTATGTTAACACAATACTATAATTGACGACTATATCAATAACAATATCTACATGTTCAAGCAGTGCATTAAATAATTACACAGTACGTTTCATCAACATTTATCATGTCGAATCCTGGTCATATTCTTCACAACCATGTTTTAGTTTTTAATATCTGGGCAACATTTGTTGTGCTGTTATTTAAAATTTTTGGTGCATTGTTTTCAGTTTTTGGAAACACTTGTTATGGATTCATTAATAGAAATAAATACACAAATACATTCAAACACACACTTTTTGCATCTCCCACTGTGGGTCTGCGAGTAAAAATAACATCCTCCGACAGTTACGTCATATGCTTCAAAAAAGAAAACACCATAAATATTCGCTTACCCTCTACCTTTCACCATGTACCTTCAAACCAACACTGTAAAAATAAAAAGCTAGCTGGCATCCCTTGTTGGGCTTAGCTGAACAGCTGGACTGTGGAGTGTTTGGCTGGCAGAGAGAAAGCCGCAGCTGGCTTTTAAGAGGAAGAGCTCCTCTTGAGCCTGTGGGAGGTCACAGCCTGCTAGGCCGCAAAGCGCTGCGCGGCAGGAGCCGTGTGTTAGTGCAGAAGGCCTGCGCCATTGTGTGCAGATGTTGTTCTGCTTCACTGGCTGCCTCCCTCTTCTATTTGTCCTGTATGGGGCTCTAGCAAAGATGCGCCACTCTGCCCACATTCTCATGGCAACAGCAAACGTGTAATAATGGCTTCCTGAATTACCTTAAATGGTCAAAGACCACTGAAAACCTCTGAGGTCACAGCGTCCTTGGCAAAACGCATGTTTACCGGTAATTTAGGAGCGATCTAATGATAAATAGCTTTTGACCTTTAGTTCTAAGCACATTATGTGCAATCACGCAAATCATCACATTTTCCAGCATTTAAAACAAACCTTAATAAAAATCACGCTAAAAAACACCTTTATCGACCGTGGCACGGAAGGCTGTTAGTGATCATGGTGCTGGAGGCCTCCATTTTGGTTACGATTCGCAGGGGTAGACTATGGAATAATGAGACCATGCTCAGACCCTCAGAGCTTTGTGGCACGATACCCGGGGAGCCAACAAAAGTCATCAGACAGTGTCGTCAGCAGTGCCCTGACAGAGATGAATCGAGTCAAAGACTGAGGTGAGTGGCAGGCTGCGCAGTGGGGCAGAGAAGGTTCTGAAGATCTCCCACAGTTAGGTGCCAGTGAAAGCATCACATGGCAACCTTGATATCTCTGCTTGATGCTCCACAGCAGTGTTCTAATGTGCCAGAAGAGAGGAGACCTTTCAGCGTGAGATGAAACGTCAATTAAGACATTAACAAAGAAGTACATTAGATATAAGTAATATCATTGTAATATCATATCAATACAGCTACCAGCAACAACACCTCACCAACCCCTACTGTACACAGTACTGTACAATCATCGAGTAGAAGAGAGCTGCTCCTCAAACTAACACGTTTCAAACAAACTACGAGGTCGTGTTTCATAAGGCATTCCAAAAATAAACTTCAGTTACTGTATAGTGCGATTTGAAGAGTGAACAGTTTTGACACTCATTGAGACAAACAATTCACGGAAATTGCAAACAAGAAATAACCGTTTTGATGAAATGGCTCTTCTGAAAACATGACAGCCTGAAGGTAATTACATATATTTTGTTGCCTTTTTCATAAATTATGCACAGAAACTGTCCGAGAGGTTGTACACTGATAAGATCAAATATTGATAACCTTCTCATCCTAGTTTTCATTTAATTAACAAATATGTTTTGTTTGCAAAAACAATTTTGCTTCAATAATTTAACAAACGTAAGATGTATTATCATTCAGGTTCAGCTACACTTTCTAACTCCTGAAGGCAGAGATCATGTTCTTATTCTGACAATACATGCAAACCTCTCCGATGCATTATTTTAAAATATTCTATTCAGATTCCTTAACATGGGCATGAGAATTAATACATAACACTGATGGCAATGACCCCAGACACTCTGGAACCGAGAATAAACACAAGCAGGTGACTTTGAGTGATGGTCTTTCCAAGACGTGCATAAGCAAACATTCAGCTCGATCCTTTTGTAACCTTCAATGTCGCATCTGCGAGCCGGGGACGTGAAAACAATAATAAAGCAGAGCTCGCTATAAATCACCTCAGTATTTTGTAAACATTTGCACAGTTTTGACAAGGATCTTAAAAGTTATCATCTATAATTCAGTGAAAAAGTGACTTTACCACAATTCCTTTAATCCTGGCTGGCAATGGAGTAAAGTTAAATGCGAATACTGAATCAAACTGAATGACACATCTGACGGGAAAACAAAGAGAGGTGCTAAACGAATGAAAGGCTGGAAGTGTCTGAAGATCACATAGACCAGCACAAAATCTACAAAAGCTGCCTTTTTATCTTTGCGATTTTCAACAATTCCAAAATCTTTGTCAACTCCCCAGGATGCTTTGACGCTTGTACCAAAGCCTGCTGCTGTTTAATAGCATAAGAGCAGGGGATCGAAAACTTTTCAGCTTTTTTCTGCTTTGGATCCCAATATTCCTCTGACCCCACCCACGTAAGGAATAAAGCCACATATTATATGCTTTAAGCATACTGACAATAATATTTAGTAAACGTTACAAAATGTTTTTCGTATTATCTGTACAAAGTACTATAACAAATGATGGAGGCACGCACAAGCGGCAGCCATTGCAAGTCTACAAGAAAGCAGGTGCGCATCCAATGCGACATTTAGACTGTGTGGCGTCATAGATTAAAAACGCGCAACTCACCGCCGCTGTTACATCTAGTTTAGATTGCGCCGAATGCTCCTGCGTTGCAGTACTATACGTGCTCACAAACGGTGTCAGCGGTTTTGGGTTAATCAGTGACATTTTTATTCACCTTTAACCGAATGAAAATTCCTCAAAGGGATGTGCGGGTGCGAGGAATGCACCTTCTCATCCGGGTCACGTTGTAACCCACATTTCATGTCATATGTTCATGTCATTTAAGCACATGAAAAGCTGCACGTTTTATATGTGTGTAGCCCACGGCTATAAAAATGTGCTCGAAAAAATAATGAAATAAAATATCGTTCATGGAAATCTCCCTTGAGCACATTTATACCTCTGGCTACACAAGGTAAAATGAGAACCGGCATTAGAAAATGGCAACTGTGACCTTTTATTTTTTCTTTATTTAAATTAAATTGGATTGTAGTGTTTATTATTCCTATTATCGCCTTTTTAATCTAATTATTTATACAATATGTACTCATGCGTCTGTAATTAGTCTATTTTAGTTATTATTCTGAATGAATCTTTGCATTTTTTGTTTGAGTGAAGTTACTAAATAAAGCACTAAAAAAAGAGTATGGCAGGTGTGACCTTTAATTTCCTGTCTACAACGTGAAATCCATTTTCTTGCAATAAAACTTAAGAGCAGCTTTTTAAGTTGCACGGTCCTTGTCAATGTTGTGACTATATAATGAAATTCAACCACGTCTCCAAACCAGAAAAGTTGAATTATTC
Source organism: Botia almorhae (assembly GCA_036877575.1). Classification (NCBI taxonomy): domain Eukaryota; kingdom Metazoa; phylum Chordata; class Actinopteri; order Cypriniformes; family Botiidae; genus Botia; species Botia almorhae. Next base: position 192,529 of record JAZGTJ010000034.1, on the reverse strand, counting down.
CATGTTTGTTGTTGGAAGCAACAAGGGCACAGACAGGGCGGTCGTGACCTCAGCCAGACGGAACATCCCAGCCTTATTGACTACCCTGTCACCCGTTCGGCCCATTTCTGATTTGACATTCCATTAACGCCTCCCGTGGGCTGCTGCTTGACGGCAAAGGAGAAAGCCAGGGACAGCAGGACAGGATTTACGAAGATGGCGAGCTTACCTCGCCGCTGACCGTGCAACTGCACGGGGTCGTATCTGCATGCTGATGCGTGGCGTGCCCTGGTGAATACTCTGCAGGGTGAACAATGGGCATATTTCAATCTGTAAGACTACAAATGTATAGGTACACCAGAGCGGGAGGATTTGAAAAGGGTAAACAAGCAGGAATAAAGGATTGAATAATCATTTAAAGGATTAAATAATCATTTAAAGGAGCAAATTCCTAAGAGAAAGAGCGAAAAAATACATGCTCATGAAGAAAATTCCTCTGCTGCTGCTGTTGTTACTAAAAGCAACACTAAACTGAAGAAGAGTTATCATGACTGAATGATGCAGCTGAACGATGAGTGTAGCTTCACTATCAGAAATGGACAGTATTGCCACAAAATGGTCAATAGGGGTTTGACAGACGCTAGTGCCAGCAGGCATCAGACTCTGATGCCTGATGTTCTATACAGCCTCATGAACAGAGTGTGCTGGATCCACACTACAGGGATGGTGCAGCCATCATGATATAAATGTGTTTTATTACAACACAGCTGGTGGGAAAGCTGGAGAGACTTTTTCAGATTTTTTTCTTTGGCCGGAGCAACTTGGCCATCTGGCCTTTCCAAATGTGTGGCAGTTGATACCCCGCACGCCTGTTCTCCTGCAGTTCAGGCTTTACTACTGGTACTAATAATTGTATACATTAAATATTTTAATGTAGTGCATTTCATGTTTTTGTAAATTGTACCCTTCATTTACAATAAATGTATATGTCAAATTGATGGTTCATGATTTCTGCATCGAAATGTTCACATACTTGTGAAGGAGACCCAGTTTTCTTACATTCCTCATCAAGGCCATTCATCTACCCCAGACAGAGCTCTGTTTTGTGTGGTGACAAAGCAGCAGGCATCTAAGCCACTTGGTTTATGTAGCCTCTGATGGATCTCTCACGGTCTCCCTCTCTTTCCCCCTCACTTCCCTTCCTAATGGGTCCGTGTCATCCCCTGACATCTCTGTTTGCCTAACCTCCAGGACGCCAGCCGTTTACCACACTTACACATACATACCACCAGCTGTGTCCTAACAGTCACGCCACATCACCTGTCCAGATTGGCTGAGGCTACCGTGCATGTAAAAGCCTGTGAATGTGGGGTGGAGGGACATTTCCTACTCTGATCAATAAATGTATATATAACTGTGTGTTTTAGCTGTGCATATAAGGTTAGAGTTTAGCTCTGTTTGCCTCTCTGTTGGAGACAACAAGACACATTCACATTGAGCGGTTGAATAATAAGCGAGTTTATGAAACGTGGAGAAAGCAGTCTACGGCGCTACATGAAACCACCATCAGGAGGCCAGCCTGGCGTAACAGCTACGCTTAATATCAACAGTCACCTTGGGCTGCTCTGAACTGTGAGAGAAGGGCAGGAAAAAGAGAGAGATGGGGATGTGGGGTAAGATGGGACAGTGGGTAATAAATATTGACCCCTTATTATAGCAAAGTGTAAACATGGATCATATACAGCTGCCTGTGACTGAGAGACACACGTGAGATAAGCGAGAAGCATTTTTATACTAAACGTTTTCATGTTGTATTTATCCAAGTCAAATATATATTTCATATATGTTAACTAATTGTAGTTGTGCAAACATTTTTCATGTTTTTATTTAAATGTAAGTTATGTATTCTTTAAACTTACCCTTTGACATGACACATACCCTAATGTGTTGCATGTTGTGTCACTGGACCACCCAAAGACTGGTTTCTCAATGCCTCACCATGCCTCCGTGCAACAGCAGCAAGCAGTGGTCAGACTCTTGTCAGCATGCATTGGCTGTGTGTGCAGGGATCAGGCCTGGCATCTGCACCAGTAATGTTGACATGCTTGAGCGTGTGTTTGCCAAAGCAGAGGCAGAATTGTGGTGAGTCAATCAGATAGCTTGTGACTCAACTGCTCCTCACTTCAGGGGCTGAGTCAGCCTGACACTTCACAGCCATTTTAGGCTAATTGCAGACCTCATATTTACAATATCCCTGTCAATGCAGTCATCAATCAGCTGCTTCCAACGGCCTTCACTTTCTGTACCTACACTTACTTGACTCACTGAACAGACAGAGTGTTTAAAGTACTGCATGCCATCAGTGGGAGGGTGTGATTCACAGTGATCCCTCCCCCCACAAACAACAACCACATTTATTAGTATATTTGGGTCATGCTGGCTGTGTTGCTGATGTAAATTAAATCAACATTTTTAGCCCCTTCAATTCAGTTTTTGCTGTTGATAGAATGACATCAATGTCAACATGATTTTAAAGGCTGTTAAATGTTTAGGGAAAAAAACATGCAACCTTACGATAGTATGTGCATGGTTTTATGTTTATTACTGAATGTAAGTATAAATTCTCCTTCTTTTTCACAGGTCACGTTTAGCTGAAGCACTGAAAGATAAAATGCTTCTTTGGCTGTGCTGTTTGTTTGCTCACTCACACGCTCAGATCTTGTAAGTGCGACTGAGTCCTATTTCCTTTCATCTGAAGCATTATTAATGACCCGGGGTTAAGGTGAAGGGTTTTAAAGTGATAGCACGCAGGCCTGAATGGACCACCTGCGTTATTTTTTCATGAACACATATGTGAATGTGTGTGCATTTCTGTGTATTTTTGTCCACACAAGAGTACAGAGCGAGTGCGCGTCCCTGCTCTTGTGGTCAACACTTTTATTCTAGTAGTTTAGCATTTGTGTGTGTGTGATCCTTTGGGAGTGTTTCAGCTGAAGGCAGGGAAAGCAAGAAACTTTGAGGGGCTTTTATGTACTTTTAAGTAAAACGATCCTCAGAAAAGCTTTTATAAAAACTCATTTTATTCCGGTATCCGCTTCCAGGGGGGCACTTACTCAATTATAAGTCTTTCCTCCTCTCTGCGGCGTAACTGTGTATCTGCAGGAAGAAGAGCCTGGGCCTGACAGATCACAACTGGTTAATTAAAGTTTGAATGTGTATTTGACTGCTGTGATTGGCTATAAGTGGAACTCTTGATCTTGGAAGGTTTCTGTTTTAGTCCAGGTTAAACTCAACAGTATGTGCGCCATAATGATAATTACAATTTTATAAAAGCTAGAAGTAGCAACAGAAGCAATATTTTTTTAAATTAATGCATTTAAGTGCTTGAACAAACATACACGCTTCACTTTACATTTGTGCTTTAAGGTATTTTAGAATGCTGCACTCTTTACTTCCATTCTTTTCCCTAAAACCATATTACAGTGGAAAAAAAGGTAACTGACAAAATTTGCAGCAGAATAGGTGCCCTCCAAAGGTTTCCTCTTGATTTATGAAAAAGCGACGTTCTTATGCCTCTCCATTCATATAAAAGTCCATTAATGGCTTAGTAGGGATCACAAGTCTTGGCATCTATCTTTTTTGAGTCAGAATTGTCTGTGGCTAAAGTTCTGTTTGCTAGACAGGCACATCAAGCGCAGTGGTATATATTTTCTCTCTGTTTCTTTCTGTTTCTTTCTCTTTCTCCTCCCCTTAGGTCAGCTGTGCTGTGGCCTGGCCGAGATGGATGTGGGGGGTCTAATCCGGAATGCAATGATCCCACAGACAGAGAGCTTTCCTTTATAAACACTTGTGGAGGAGGAGCTCTGCTGAGAGACCACCTGCCTCTGGAGAAGCCTTAGAACACAGACAGGATGTCACAGTGCTCTGAATCATGTCGAATGAGAACGATGGCTTAAAAAGGGAAGCGAATGGATGGATGGTGGACAGAAAATGGACAGCAGGTAGCAGTGCTCTCCCAACAGCAGCTGCTGTGATAGTGTCCTGTATCAGACCTTGACTAAGCAACAAAATGGTGGTTCACATTGTAACTTATTTGGCCAAAAACTGCAAGACTGCCAGACCAACAGGTAAATCAAATAAACATTTTTTTTCTTTACATGGGGATACTTAAAGGTTTATTTATCTAAAATTTAGGAAGGGTTTATCTAAAATAGTCAATACAAAGTAAACGGTCAGGTTTGAAAAAAATCACTAAAATTTAAATAAACACACACACCCCCGGACCCACACTCAAACCGTAACAGAAAACTTACTTACAGTTTTTTAAGAAAACTTTATTTACTGTATTTTTAAAGTGTTTTTACAAATAAGGGCATCCCCAAAAGGCGGTTTTGCTTGTCAGGTTTTGCTGACTTTTAGGTACAGATTTGTCCCCAATTTATTGTTAAGCAAACACAAACATGCACACACAGAATTTCTGCACATCCAACGAAATAAGTAGCTTTATACTGTGCGGCATATAATGACAGATTATTTCAGTACATCGTATTAACTTACTACTAAGTGCCTCTGAATGTCTTTTAGATATTTGATCAATCATTTGCTTTGATGGCACTTACCTGGCAACCTTTGGCAATTTCAGAGATTATTTTATCTTCAAAGCACTTATAAAGACCCAAAAAGAGAAGCTGGAACGTTCAGATTACATTCTCACACAAACATACAGAAATATACACTGACAGTCAGACGCTTATACAGTTCGGTGGAGATGTGTCAGCAGTCTGATTATGGTTATGAAACGTTTCAGTTCTGCAACACTTGCGCCTCAAGCCAACATAGTGTAGTGCAACAATTCATAAAGATGAAGACACACACACACACACACACACACAATAAAATAAGTTCAGCTGAGAGCACAGGCAGACAGAATGGGCACAGGCACCCAACTCTGTATTTCATCTTAGTTTCTGTACTTCAGGATGCAAATACATCATTATTATGTTGTATTCCTGTTGAAGGCTGATCCATCAGGCTGTAAATTGGTGTGGGTGGCTGTACACACGCCCTGGGTTTATAGAGAGATGGAGCCTGGTGCGAGAGCGAAAACAGATGAAGAGGGTAGAGATGAAAAGTGTGTGTGTAGAGTTTGTGTGTGGTCACAGTTTATCTTTTAGATCTCAGGCAGGGCTACTTATCTAAGTGTGGAATAATAAGGATGATACATAAAAAGGTAGAAAAATTGCATTCACGCTCATTAACTCTCAAGATTCCATTTCTCAGCCCTTTTTACACATATTTGTTTCACTATATTTACGAGATCTTAAACATTTTTATTTTCCATTCCATTTTATACCAGGCTAATTATATTTTTCATCCTCTTTATTATTTACACTACCCCTAAACTCAACCCTCACATCAACCTGTTATTATATTACACATACATTAAATATAACATTATTATATTTATAGTAAAAAATTGTACAGTAAAATGTTGCTTTTTATACATTCGTCCACACACACACACTCTTCACCTGAGGTCAGAGAAATGAGCCAATAAAAAAAAAACTGAGACCTGGAAACAGGTCGACTGATGATTCAGCTTCTTCATGGCTGCAGCATAATGAGCTCTCCAATGTGAGGAGATGGAGAGCCACTTACTGTTTATAAGCCAGACGTCTGCATGAAACAGAACTTGCCTTGTAAAATTAGCCTGTGTTTAATGACTGGCTCACATCAAATGCGGGCAGAGCTTACAACAGAAAACACATGAATAATTACCATGACAAATCATTCATTGGCCATCGCATCTTGTCTTTGCTTTTTAAAAAGCCCCCATCTGTGTCAGTGATTTAGCAAGCAGACGCACAGCAGAAGCAGCCACGATCGCTTGCACTCACAAACAAAATCTACACGCCATAGACTGCCAGTCAGAGCAGGGCTGTTTTCTAACGTATCTCCCTCCAAACACAGACACAAAGAGAAACAGACATATGCATGCATGCATGCATAGCCACACACACAGCTCAGGGGGCCGCAGGGTGGAAAGGACAGGAATGTTGAGAGGCAGTAGCATGAACATTTCAGCACTACCCAGTGGACAGCTCCCCAACGGCGCCAGCACAGTCTGAACACAACCAGTGATCCTCACAGTTCAGCATCTCCCACACACAGTAAAAATGACTTTTTCTATTGTCTAAGACACAGATTGACAGGGAAAATGGTGGCACAGAAAGATGATAATAACAGAGGGGCATCATTGCCTTCTCCATCTCTCATCACAGTGAAGCCAAATGTCATCTGTCAAAAAAACAATGAAAATAACACAGCGTATTATAGAGAAGTTTATATTTAGCTTAGTAAACGATGATTCCCCGCATAATTCTGTCGGATTCAACTGACAAAATATCATGCATGTACATTCGGTGAAAGATAGAGAAGAAACAATACAACCAAGCACTTCAAACAAACTAACATAAAGCAAATAAAATGAGTTTTTGTTTGTGTCTTCACAGCTGATTGAAATTTGCATTGAACTACTATACAGTTATGACAGCGCTGAATTTTCAAGGCAGCTGTGGTTTATCCAGGTATTTGTTTTCTGTTACCAAAGTGCAATAGGTAATTTTTTGCCTAATACAGAAAATATGACCTCCAATATTAAATAGCAACGTAAACCATGTGCACAACAGCTATACAGCCAATAAGAATGTATTTAATATACAATTATGTGGAGCAGGATTTTGGACCAATGAGATTTCACTGTGAGTGTAGCTTAACCTAGTTAGGAGAAAACATAAATTCATAATAAAAGAATAACACTCAAGAGATTTTTTTTGCAAAAGTGGTTATTATTTAGTTTCATTTTCTGTTACATACTCGGGTACAGTGTGCATCACCATTTTCACTTTTTTTAGTCACAGGTAAAAATAAACTTAAAGATGTTACAAATATAAATTGCTTATAAGAGAATAAAACAATGTCAAGGAAAAGATGTCAGGGATATGGATTCTTACAATACCTAGAAAATAAAACAATGTCCTGAGACAGCTGCAGTTGTTCTTACCCACGTAACTTTGTTCTAGTTACAAGCGCCAAGAAGGAGTGAGAGAGACTGGTGGAGTTTGGACAGAATGAAGATTGAATCACTTATCAGGAACAGTAACCACACATGCAAGCATCTATTTTGGCAATGATATGCTAAGAAATCACAAATTAAAAGACTGTTCCAGGTCTATATTTATCAATTTAAAGTGCACCATCATACAATCTGAACTGAGCATATTGAGTAAATGTGGATAAATGAGCACAGCAGAGGACCCAAATTGGCACTGGTAACTTCAGTTTCTTGCCTCCTTCTGGCCTCTGTCTTACATCGAATGTAATTACTGAATCTGCCTTACATATGATAACACAGTCACCTGCAGATTCTGATATATTCTCTAAAATAGTCTCATCAAATACACAACACATATATTAGCCTATAGTAATACACGAGTTTAACACCAATATCACAGATGGAGGGGAAAAATCACTGTATAGTATAAAACATCATTTTTTCTTAGAAAAACAGAAAAAGGATTCTATAAATTACACATAATTTTAAGACTATTTCATAGACATTAGAGTTGTAAAAATGATGACATCTCTAAATCAATTATCTGGGAAGTTGTGTGTCTGAGAAGAGTATTTGCTGCTAGGTACAGCACACCCTTTTATACATGAAACAGGTGTTAGGCGATTCATCACTTTGCTCGCATCATACAGAGAATATTAGTGTGATTTTAACAGATCAGTTTTGCATGATCAGATTTTCCTCTTATGTGCCATTCATTATTAATAATAATTCTGATAATATTATTAATAATATCATATGATTAAACTGTAACCAGGAAGATGTGCCAAACCGTCGCATTTACAGTTCAAAAGTTTGAAAACACTTAGTCATTCTTTATTCATATTTTTTCCTGAACTAAACTGAAAACTATGAAATAACAGAAATGTAACTTTGGGAATTATGACCAAGGAAAATTTTAAATAAATTACACTATAATTTGTAGTCACCTATTCTAGAATTTCTTAAGACAGTTTCTCGAGCCATCACCCTGAGATGCTTTTTAAACAGTATTGACATCTATTCACTGTTCTCATCTATTCTAGGTTCTGACTGGATGCTTTTTCTAGATCATTTAGTCAAAATCATCAATTTCAGACATATTTTTTTAAAATAAAAAGTTAAATATTGTAATGACAGATTTTAATATGTTGGCACAATTATAATTTTGTCTACAAAATTAAAAAGATTTTTCAGATCATGAGAACCAAGTGCCAAGAGAGCCAAGTGTTTCAGAACTTATGAACAGTATAGTGTGTATGTATATACATACATATATATACACACACACACATATATATATATATATACATACACAGCGTGTGGATGCTGTAATTACCATTAACATGAGCTTAAAATAGTGAGAGTAGTGAGTAGCCAGTAGTGAGAGCTGCATGAGCCCCGTGCAGCATATACTGTGTTGTGCTGGAAGCCATTCAAAGGGCAGTTTTAATTAGAAAAGCAAATCAATGGATTGCAATATGCCGCATCTCGACCTTTTCTCACTCTGGAGAGCTCTGAGAACAAGGAGAATGTTTGTCTAAGACAGTGGTTTGTTTGAAGCCGTTCAAAAACATTTTGAACCAGTTTTGAATAGTTTTATACTGTACACTTACATGTCAGAAATACTGAAGATGTTGGAAACCCTGTGTGTCATGTACCGGTATGTTAGGCAGTATTTCTCCAGTCACCCGTAAGAGAGAAGATGCTGTTTTACATGAAGTTGCCTGCAGTGTTATAGACATGGGGGGCATGAAACATTATGGCATATGACTACTCACGCCACAAGCAAGAGTGCAGGGAGGTGGCAGAGAGATTTCACTAATGGTTTTCATATGAAGACAGCCACCATGTCGTGAACACGGCTTTACTATAACCATCCTGTTTCTTTTGCACTGAAGTCTGGTTAATGTTCACATATCAAAAGCTTCAGGCTTTATCTGGCAAACTGTGAATAAATACATAATTTATAAATTATGAAAGATTGCCACTAAAATGAGCTTTGAGCACACAGGAGGTACTGTATACTTCTAGTAGACTGAGGCTCTGCTCGGATGAGATTTGTTTTATATGGGAAGATGTGGTAACGTAATAATAACCAGAGCTTCTTCATAATTTTAATAATTGATCTGGACCTGTTCTAAGCTTCAGTTTACTAAAATACTCTCCTACATAGCGGGTAAAAGATATAAGTACAGTGAAATCAAAAGAGAATGACATGTTTGAAAACATAAATGAAAGGCATATCTTTGATTCGTAGTTGCTTCACATAGCAGATGATTCACTTAATAAAATGTTTGACTGCAAGATTGTTTACTGTAGATGAAGAGCGTTAACTTCCAGCCACCTCGGGTACCTTATGGCAGCTGGCACAGCACAAATGTGTACACGTAGCGTGGATGCTAAAATCAGCAGCTTTTTCATGTTGCTACATACATCAGATCTGTAATATATGAAGAAGCAGTGATCAGACACTATACGTTGCAGAGCACGACTGATGCTAAAACGAGAGGCAATTACAAGCTGAACGTCTAAACGTTATCTGTCATGTGAAATTAAAAGCAAGGGGGTACAAAACAATCAAGCTAAGGATTCGTTCAATCAAAGCAGCGATAAAGTCCCTCTGCTGATTTGCATACAGAACCAAAGCGTCCTCACTGGTGCTTTTGGCGTTTTGTCAACAAGAAGAGCGTGTTTGTGCGTCGAAAAATCCAACCGCGAGCGATCGCACCGCAGCCAATCATTTGACTGTTTGCGGATAGAGGGATGGACGTGAGCCAGATCATGGGAGTTAGTTTGTGAGATATAAACAGAACCAACACAATCATGAAAATAACAAACAAACAAACAAACGTTGAGCAAACATAAAAATCACAAATAAACACCCCCAAATTGAACAGGTCTTATGCAAGAAGAGTGATGGAACATGTTTTATGTAAGGCTTTATCGAGGGTCATGGTTATCCTGGGATGCAGTGTGGATGGAGCTGTAGCACGTCTTTTGAGGTTTGCTCTGTATGCATGTGGGTGTGTTGTATGCATATATATATATATATATATATATATACACACACACATACACATGAATAGGGGAGGGCATTCTGGGGGGTCTTTTGCAGACTTTCTCTATCCCTGTTCAACTCTCCTCAGTGTCCCCACTCTTGGGTCTTTGGCACTTGGCAAAGCTTGTCCTTAGCCGACAAGCGATCATCGGACCATAGGGTTTGCATTGTGGCGTGAACGGGATCTTTCCAAACCAGTGCGACGGTTGTCTGTTTAACGAGAGAATGAGACAAATACAGGTGTGTTAAGTGAACAGCATGAGATATACAACAATTAAAAGAGAAGGACAGAAAAATTTATTTTATCACAACTAATCTTTGTTATAGTAAACAGATTTAGTTCAGTTTAAATAAAACAACATATATAACAGGCCCAGCAGAATGAAGGTGAGAACAATGTCAGCCACAACAAAAGCAATGTGATTAAACAGAGAGCAACATGACATCTGGAGTCAGCTGCTTCATGTCTGGAACATAGTAACACCATTTAGTCCCCGATACAGTTCTGCACTCAGGAGCTCCTCCACCTTTAACAACACAGACTGGAGAACAGACACTTAATGGCCACTAACCCATAACACACACTCACCCACACACATACACAAACACACTCATACATCGATCTAAATGGAGACACTTTATGTACTTTATTATTAAAGTGCTTTTACAAAACACAGGTTTTGCTAACTTTTAGGTACAAACTTGCCCCCAAATCAAAGGTTAGTTACACACACAAAACACAGTGGATATAGAATAGCTGTGCACACATATCCACACACCCATGGGAAGGTTTGCCATTATTAAGGAGGCAGCATGTAATGTTTAAACTGTAAGAAACTACAGGGATGCATGTAATTCTCAGTTATTAGCTGTTACTTAGCAGATCCTTTGTAGTGCTATTTGAATCTAGGCCAGAGAAGAATATGATGGAGGCAAAAACTAAAGGTGTTAGATGAACTTAGCTACTGAGGCCAAGCCATTATGGATAACACAAAGGCCCTCTCTATTCCAAACATGGTGTAGAGAGAGTCTGGGTGGGGGCCATGTGGCAGGTGGAGTGGACAACCTTTCTTCTTCCTACGGATTCAAGAGCCAACTCCATGCCTAAGCCACCACACCTTTCCTACCAACCCTGGCAATTCTTTCCATGCAACTGCCATTACCCAGTGCCAGGTGGCCATGCCACCACGGGCTGGGCATAGTTTAATGGAACAGGCCCCATTTATCATGTCAGGTAATGAGTTAGGAGCAAGTGGGCACCACAGTAAGGGTGGATTCGTACTTTAAACAAAACTGAAGCATAGCCTGCCTTCCAAGGTCAGTTGTAAAGGCCAATGAGAAAACAAGCTAGAAATCAGTTTTGAAAAGACTGTTTTATGGCTTTACAAAAATACATTTTGGTAAGAAGACAAAGCTGAAATAAAACATTTTTTTATTACTATGGTCACTGTGTTCTTGAAAGCTTGCCATTGGCTGATTATAAGCCCAGCTGCCTTGTGCCTGGAAAACCCCTTTTTTAGTTTGCCTAGAGCCTTTTTAATTCAACTTTCAGTAGACGTATAAATCTGTCCTAACAAGGATACTCACCACAGGGGAGGGACAATGCTAATAACAAGAGGGTAATACTAAGAGATAGAAGAGATGAGGTTACATCAGAGGAAAAGATAAATAACAAGTCTGAGGAAAAAGCTGAAAGCACAAATGCAGAGAGGATACCCACATTCCCCAGCAGGAAAACTTCCTCTAGCTTTGGTGAAAGTTAAGGATGTTGACCTTTCAACTCTGCATGTTCCATTTGCAGGAAACCCATAATATGATTTGAAATGATGGCTGAGTCTTTTATCCACTTCTACTTCAAAAAGCCAAATGGCTGAAGGCCCCCGGGCTCTCTCTCTCTGAACCAAATGTGCATTGCAACTACACACTGACAGCAGTTATAAAACAAAGAACTTTCTAGAACTTCTACGAGGACAGGCTGTTATTTGGGATTTTATTTATAATGTGTACAAAGGGGCCTTTTTTCTAGTTTTAAGACCCAACCATCATTCAAAAACACTGTCTCGATAATATAGTTGCTCATGCTGTACTGCAGGCTCAACCTAACATTGTGTAGGATGCGGAAGGAAATAAAAGAGAGGAAGAATAAGCTTTGAGAGAAGAGATATGGTAAACTTGGAGGCCTAGACCAAACAACTACCATTGTTTCACCAATTGCTTCTAAGATGCTTCTATTTTGTAGGAATACTGGAAGGTGATGCTCAGACTATATTGTTTGATTCAGACCTAAGAGGACTAGAAGCAGTTCCTCAAGTTTGTGGACCAAATTGAAAATGGATGAAAGTATCACAGCTAGTTTGAGAGTGGAAGGTTTGGAGCATTTGGCAAGATGGGGAAAATAACTTGTAGAGAGCAATACTTGAGATAATTGCTCAACAGATTGAAGATGAGATTTCTGTGAACAAAAAGTCTATCTTTCAAACAAATGGGTAGAAAAAACAAACCTCCAAAACTATAAAACCTGGCATTGAACAGGTTATTAATTTGGGCTGATAAGCTCTCTTAGTTTCTGATCTCAGGTCCTTCAGTCCAAAATACTCAATCTACAGGAACAATCACACCAACCACAAGCTATTTCTATTGGCCCATACATTATAAAGCTATTCTCTAAAAAATGAGCATTCACTACCACAACAAAAGAACATCACCGGACAATTTCAGGATAACTACGGCACTGATCACAAATCATGCTTTTTACCTGTTCCTCCCAGAGACTGCATCTGTAGGTTGGATACACAAAGAAAAAGGATGGAGGTGAAAAGATTGATAAAAGAATCCCTGTGAAATAATCTAATTAAAGGCCATTGCTGTTATTCTGTGTTTAGTGGGTGTTTGTTAGGGAGTTGGAGTCAAATGTGATCAAAAGCATCAACAATCTGTTACAGAGGGGTATCATGGGATTGGCCTAGGGTTACAGAGAGAGGAGAACAGTAGATTGCTAAAAAGCTAGTAAACTCACACACACACGCAAGACTGGGGAATCTTTGCCTTGAACACCTATCAGACACTTTCACTGTATGATTGAGTGATAGGTCCCTGATGGCCCCTCATGCATTCTTCTAATGAGATTAAACAACATAATGGATTTTGCATTACTGTCATCTGCCTGTAATTACATGAAGTTACATCATCAGTAGACTTCTTCGGCACAAGGTTTGCTCCAAGAATAACAAATAAGCTTCAATCAGCAGTCTTATAGTAACTGTGTGAATAAACACACTTAATTACAGGAGAGAATAATAAATGTTTGCAATGAATATTACATGGACAGACGCATAAATAATTATATAAACACATATACCGAAGCATATATGTACACACTATTATGTATACATTGTTTGGAAGAGACTTTCACAGGCAAAGATATACTTAAATTAATTTACTATATTTTTATAGTGTTTTTACAAATGAGGACATCCCTAAAACGAGGTTTTGGTCAGATTTGTCAGGTTTTGCTGACTTTTGATACATTTGTGCCAATACATGGTTAAGTAAACACACACACTCATACTTACACACAAGCACTGCAAACTCATATCTCTTCATATGTTTTTGCAACAAAATGTAATAAAGGTGATTAAATCTCTGAGGGCCATATGTCAACACCAGTGTTTACTGCCAGAGCAGAGGTGAGGGAGAGAAAGAGAGATAGAGAGAGATAAAGAGGGGGGGGGTGGAGAGAGAGGTAAAAATAAGATAGAGAGGGAGAGAGACAGAATGAATCTTCTCATCTTCAACATGCCGTTGCCAGACTCTAGCTTTGTGGGTAATGGAGCACGAGCACTAGAAACAGGAAATATAAATAGGATGTGAAGTTGCATTATTTCTTTAGCTGTAAGTTATGGGACCACAGGAGCAAAACTACAGTTGCACAAACCAAGGTTTTCTTCAAAGTTAAAGAGCAATTGTTCAGTCAGTAAAAATTTGAAGGTCAAAAGAAGCACCTCGCCCTGAAACTAGCAAAAATGCTGCCGTCAAAAATGGTGTCTGAAAGAATGTAAAACTGAAATCTAAGCTGTCATATGTTTTTAAAACTAAAAAATAAAATTGTTTTTTATTGCAGAAAAATAAGTGAAAAACAACATGGATTCAGAATTTATAAATAACCAACTAAATATGCATGTATATATAAATATATAAATACATAACAATCTTGCATACATGCCACATAACTAAATTCTAATTTTAAGTTGTTTGTCAGACAAGGCTATGTTAAATCAGTTACTGTACTGCGTCATTAACATGAAAAAGCTAGATAGAATAATAATTTATATATAAATATATATATATATATATATATATATATATATATGTATACTGATGATTCTTAGTAGTGCAAGAATTGCTTAGCACTGAATCATGCGGCATTGCCTGGAACATCTTTTACTGAGTGACCTTTCGTAAAGCTGCATGTCAAGTGAGTATCGTGATCACAGAAGAATGTTAAGTACTGACTGATCTCATTCTTTTTCTGCGTTGAGATCTGAGCTCTGAAGTGCATTCTCTGCAATAACCTAAGCAAAAAGGACATCAAACAGATGAGTGAGATGACCAAAACTCCTGTTTCAAGTTACAGTGCTGGGCTGAAATCACAAATGCTTAGAACAAGTGTCAGGCATTTGTCAGATCTAGCCACCACAGATCCACTAGCAGTAACAGCAAACATGCACGAACTAAGATGGATGAGAGCTCAGATAAGCTCGAGGTCTGGTGTGCATTCTCCCTAAAGCTCTCTTACAGCCCTTTCTAAATAAAGATGGGACATGTGTAATGCATCTGATGGTTTGTAAGACCCAAAATAATTTAAATAATGAAGTAAGGCAGCATTAAAAAATATGCCAAGCTTGGTTCACGAGGACCAAGCTAATCAGGAGTTTAGCTAATTTAGCAGCTCTGCCGTTCATCTAACACAGTTTTAAATCAGAGCCAGGCTTTGTTTTCTTGGATGAATGACCCATATATTTGATACCTGCACTGTCCTTCACTTTTCATGGTTTCTACCTTAAAGACTGCGTGAAAGTTTCAGGCTCTCATTTAAGAGTGAGGACCATAGCCTTAGTTAAAAGGCAACATCTTAACAGATTTCTCTAAAGCCTCGCTAACCGGCTGCCCTCCAGCACCCTGCATTGTCCTGCTCGGCTGCACTCTCTCTAGCTGGTCAGAGCTGAAAGTAGAGCCAGGCCTTAGAGTAATGTGTCTTGACAGCTCGGCACACGATACGGCGCAGGAGTGCTGGAAATCACTACACATGTCGATAAACAAATGCTTATTTTTAGAGGAGAGAGCGAGGCACTAGTTTATCTCTGTGGTGGGATGACCCTGACAGCTCTGTAACACAGGCAGTAGAGTGTGGTCCATAGTAAACTATGGTCAGTGTCTAATGCAGGAAGGCCTGGTCTGTTTCCCTTATGCAGGCTGAGAAACAGAAGCTTCTTTGATGAGTACAATGCGAAACACATGATGGTCACAGTTGCCAAGATTTTTTTTATCAGGATCCTATCTTATTAGAAAGACAGACAAGATTGTCTATGATTTATGGACCAGCTTTATTTTCAAAAGATTGAAAAATGCTGAACTTTAGATGTTCTGAACCAAAAATCCCTCAAAAACGGAAACTGGGAATCAAAGGCACACACGTCAGATGAAAAACACCTTCCAGTAGATTGTAGCCTCAGGCTAATCTACAGTGCTAATCATCCCCACTACAGTGTCGTAGGAAGACAAACTTGCACTAAAAGCAATATGGCTTATTCTCCCTAATGCTGCAGGCAAACACTCATCCTCTTACCAAAAGATGCTTGGATGTTGTTCAAGCTTTTTCATGTATGATTGTTATGTTATTAGTGTCCTAAAACAGTGTACTGGTAAACATACAGTTAGATGTTCTCTTGCTATGGGGTGTTTTCAACATGATGAGAGGCTAAAACATGGGAGCCAAATGAGGCCTCTGGTGTAAACTTTTACCCTCAGTTCAATTCAGCAAAGGTGAGTGGCTAATCCATTAGAACCCTGCGCACAGACCCCAGAGCACCATACTGACTCCTTAAGACTGATTTTGAACCAGCACAGAGCTGGCTTGCCAGTACAATGAGCATTTGAATGGGCTTCTATAAAAAATCTAAGAAGGGCTCATGCATACAGAGCAGGAGTTTCACAAACAGTGGCCCATGTCTCCATATCGTGCATTATATGCACAAAGGACAAACGAAAATGTCATTTATCCATAACACGCAAGTGACAGTGAAATATCTGCTGCGATTATGCATGTATGCGTAGGTGGATGTATGAATGAGAAGTGTGCCAGGACAAGCTTAATCAGACCCATGTTATTCCTCAACCCAGAAAAAACTGCAGTTAGGGAGAATTTTTGACTGACACTGAGGTAAGTACACAGAGAAGATAGTTAAACAAATGGATACCACAATATTGTTTGACAGACAGATGGAAGTGTAAATGGATGGTTTGGCAGCATGATAAAGTAAATACGCTGATGGATCACTAAACAAATAAAGAAAGAAAATGCCTGGTGTGGTTACAACCCCCCCCCCTTCTGTGATGGCAAAGCCAGATAGAAAGATAAACACAGATGGATTGTGTTGATACGACATAGATCGATAGATTCTTCAATCCTATTTCTTCTTTCAAATGTAATTGTGTTGTAGATGAATCCAAAGGAACTACTGAGTGAGGAACAGCACGATGACCGAAGGAGACATGAGTGATCAGACATGTCTCTGGTCTCCTCCCCCATTAAATCTGATGTCGCATCAGCACGGAGAGGAGAGCTCTATAAATTCACATGATAAACATCACACTGAATAAATGCTGAACAAACACAGGCACACGAGCACATACACACAAACCAGTGTCGGCTGGTGCTTTTTGGCACCAAGGAAACACAGATCTCACTTATCAATGGCAAGATGTAGTTGTGCTTTAATTTACAAATGATACCATCATGTTTATCCCCGTTTCAATTAGTGGCCATTTGTTGCAAAGTCCCACCCATTAAAGAGAGATGTCCGATTAGTTACTCCAGTGTAGCATAGCTTCAGTAGGGCTATGTGGGCCTTGCATCCATAGAATCCAGCACATAATAATTACTACATTTTGTTGGGTGTTATTTTAAATACTGAATATTCCAATAACGATAATTTAATACAGATTATTTGTACACATATAAACACAGTTTATTTAATTTCAGGGGAGGCCATGCAGTCTTAAAGCAATCAACACCAGTACAAACACAGATGGAGGCAGTGTAACAAATCAGAAAATCAGACTCATGTGACATTGTTATACAATGTGAAAGGATGGTGATTAACTAGTGATGAGTGGTGGGGTGGAAGGATGGAGAATTGGATGGATGGAAGCGATAAAGCTTCTTTCTGCTAACAAGGTCTCAAGATGGCATTTGTAGATCATAATCACTCTACTTGCCAGAGTGGCAACAGCAGAACTGTGAGGACGCAGATGCTGAAATATGAGTGATTCAACAAATAACACAGTCAGCTACAGGAAGAACACAAATCACTTCAGCAGGAAACAGTCAGAGGCAGGAAAGTACACCACCTGGAGAGGCTGAGGGGGTCATGCAGGCCAGACAAACAGATTCTTGCTCTTAACGAAATATACAAGAGGCCAAAAAGAAGAAAAGTACTAAGTTGTCAAACCATGACACCGTTGCAGTTTTAAAAATCCTTACTTTGAGAAACAGCAGCATCTAAAAGCAAATATCCAAAAAAAGGTGATCCATTATCCCAAGCAAGAGCTAAACCAATAGCAGATACAGCTAAAACGTAATAAGGGTTATACTTTTAGCAAAACACCCTTTTTTTCTTTTGACGTATTCGATCATGTGATGAACAGCATATGAAACCATTAGCTGCAGCCAGCAGACTGAAAGGTCATTAAAGTTAGGTCTTTTTCCTGGCCAAACAAAAGTCCCCTCTCATAATCCTGTGGCCAGTATTGCCTAGTCTGAGAATACACAATAAAGACCTTACTTAAATAAAACATGCTGCCCCTTCTTTATTTACTTACTCATCTCTCTGTAGATGTCTTCTTTCACCAAAAGAGCATGAGGATCATAAAGGGCCATTTTCACAGAGAACCCCTGACCTATTCTTTAAAAAGTCTGGATTGAGTGATATGCTTCAGGGATGGAGTGAGTTTAGCTTCTGAATTATTCATTTGAAAGAACTTTCTTGTGTAGAGCAAATTCATCCACTGATGGTCCATGTTCTTCATCTTCCTCACTTATTCTTGGATCGGTCTACCACTCAGTCCGTTCCTCTGTTTTGAACACTCTGAATTACTGCACCTTTCTAACCTGGCAACTTTCTTCCACGTCCTTTTTCTTGACCCTGCTCTCTTCCGCCTGCATTTCCCTTGTGTGTCTCTCACTGTCGCTCTTTGCATTTCTTGCTATTTGTGGCTTCCTTCCCATCAGGCAAAAAAAGTACAAGCTCTTTCTCTCTAATCTCAGAGTTTAAACTTTTCCTGTGTGTGCGTATCCTAACTATAGGTTACTGTGTATGAAAATTGACAGTGTTGCGCTAAATCAGTCTGATTGCTGTTTTGACGTCATTGCAAAGGTGAAAAACAACACAGTCAGATGTCACAGGGCTGCAGGCTTAAACAATTTTTGTTATCCTATTTGACAGAAGCCTAGATGCGCATGCTGAGTTAATTATGGGAATTGCAACATCTTCTCTTTCAGAATGCCAACAACAAGAGACTGGTTTGACCTGGAGGGGTGGGGGGTTTGTTTTGTTGTGCACGTGGAGTTACCACTCATCCCTGTAGACCTTCTGGGCGACAATGGATTTCATGTGAATTAAAGATTCATCAACACTGACTTATTTATTGGGAAGAAGATTTCTGCAGGGGAGCCCTCCAGAGATCACACTAGCATGCTAGCCTGTTGCCACTTTACCCGCAAGCTTTTCAATAAAACAAGCAAACAACACGAATCCAACACCTATAAATAAGTCAGCATTCCTGAATAAAGTGCGGTACACAGGGTTTCTCTGAGGTTCTACATTACTCTTTTATAGAGCAGCATGGGTCTGAGCAAACCCAAACAAGACAATAATAACAAGATAACAACAGCGGTAACAAAAATGTAGCCATGATGCTATGGAAGATGGAACACAGTCCTTTGTCTTTGCTGTTCTGTACTGTATATACTGTATGTGGCATCTTAAAAAACGAATCATATCATTCATGCCCATGATCTCTGGTTCCCTCATCTGAGACTGAATCTCTCTTTTTCTGATTCACACTCTTTCTGATTCTTTGTCATACCAGCTTGTTCAAGATGAAACATCATGATTTCAAACAAACGTATGTTCACAAGCAGCTCAATGATTGATGCCTGTGGAGACTTCTTATCCTACAGAATAAAACAAAAAATGTAACAGCTTTCATGTTTTTAGGGAACAAAGTGTACAAGAAGTAAATACACTTTTCATTCAGTGAGTCAACTGTAATCTTGATTACATACTTAAAGAACAACCGCACCAAATATATGTAACATTTAAAGATACTACTATTTTTTTTTAGGTCATTTACTATACACCTATACCTATATAGATAAATCTATATTATTCATCTTCTCTAGTGTGTTTTTCTACTCCTCAGCATAAGGTTACAGTTTGAATGAACAGCGGTGCCCCAGTCCACCTTTCTGTTCCTGTTCCCCAGGTGACCAAGAAAACTTGATTAAGCGGGCAGACGGGGTTGCTGGGCCACTCTGAATATTCACAAAGCATTATGCACCAGCTGCCTGGACGTCTGTCAGTGTGAGCTATTGTTAGTGGGTTTGATTAAGTTTCCCGGTAATAACATTCTTTCAAAAGATGTGCTTCGGAAAAAGGATGAGATAAACTTAGAGATTCGCACCTGCTGACAATAAGCACACAGCCCTGTCAGCTCAAAACACATGTACCTACAAAGTAAAAAATCTGCTGTCCACATTCAAAACCTCCTACCGCTTGTTTTTCTCTTACCGCTTGATTTAAAACAAAATGACCTAAGCAAAACAAAAACGAGTATTTGTTGGAACCATTGGTGACCATTAACGGTCAAAACCAACAGCGTTGCTCAGTATAACAGTTTGCAACAAGATTGTGCTGACACATAAATGGGTCTCCCTGCTGGTGGCACTTTAGCTGTATAGCCACTGGTCCTGCTGTTGGCCCTTCTCCAAGGGCCTCTATGGGCAGCCCTGCCTTGCGGCTACACACCTGTGTCTGCATTTCTTCCCCGGGATCAATTATCATTAAAGTTTCACCAACAGTCTTTCCTCCATTCACAAACCCTGTATTTTAGACCGCCATGACAACCGGCATTTAGAGTTTGCGGTAACTGAAAATTCTGCCATTTACTATATTAAAAAATAATAATATTGAGGGATAAATGAAAATGCTTCGTGAATCTGACAGATTAAATATTACATTTTCTAATTTATGAATATTCCAACAGTAAAATAGGGTAATAGCAATTATAAGAAAAAAGGTGAAGTGTAAGAGAATAAGGGTAAAAAATCCATAACAGTTATACAACCAAGAACTACATTACCTTATGGAAGGGTGAAAAGACCATGACAGAAAAGGTATAATCTGATCCATCAAAGTGACTACAAATTTTTATTTTGTAGGTTATACTCCTCTAAAAATCTTTAAACAATCGGCACAATCTTTGCTGAGCCTAATTCAAGTCACCAATAAAGTAAGTTTTGGAACTTTCTCAGGAACAAACTCTGTTACAACAAACTAGAAAAGACATGTGAGAGTTAATCAAGACTGTGATGGACCTTTATATCAGGACCTTGCTGTGGACAGATCTTTTCTGTCAGCACATTACACAAGGGTGATTTCTACTCCCCTCTTTCCGATCCACCAGGGTGTCACAGCCAGTTCCAGCCTGAGGACAGTGTAAGCACCGGGCATACCTGTGCCGGCTCTCCCCATCTCCTGACAGTGCCCTTCACATCACAGCATGGGTAAAGTCATCAGATCTGACAGATGTGCCCTCCATACAACATCTCAGCTTCCCCTAGTTTCACAGCCCCTTTTCCCTACTGCCCAGCAACACGAGCTGACAGCTATCAATATGGCGTCCTGCAGAGCTGCAAAAAAATGGCTGAATAAACACAGAGGGAAGGAGACAAAAAAAACAAGAAAATCAAACCGCACGAGGTAGCCTATTATCCGCAAGAACAGGAAATAATTTACTAGCAATTTAGAACTCATTTTTGGTTGGGGAGCTATTTAAGTTGCAAAGAAGTTGTAAACCTTGTATTTTTTGTAAATTTTACAAAAAATAATTCTTTGTAATTTTTTTTGACACAATACTACACAATCTGCAACAGTTTAAATGGCTATAAAGTTCCATATTCTCACAACTTTTCTGCATGCCAATGACTCCCATGTTACTTGTAATGTGTTCTAGCGGTTTGCATGAGATTTGACCTTTCCCTATAGAGCTCATGCTCGCCTCATAAATCTCACAGCCAACCAGGAAGCAGTGAGGCTTATGACCTTCAGCAACATGTCTGATAGGACATTAACATGGAAATATGGATAGAAAAATGTGGGGACACACAAATTAAACCTGATCTTACACATTTACAAAATCTGTAATATATTCGATAAATTTAAAAATGCTGCATGTCAAAAAATGCTGAAAATTTTAAGACAGAGTCAGATATTGACATTTGGACAGGATAATAAAATGGTGGTTGGACAATGATCAGTCAGATCTGAGAGGACAAAAAACCTCAAGAGATGAAGCTCTGGAGCAGAGAGCAGGTACAAGACCAAAGGTCCCTTTGTGACAAGTCCACTGAGGGAGGGAACATCTGGTGGACCGGCTGCTCCACTGCTTAACACGCTACCCTAAGTGGCCCATGCACACACACACATATCTCTAAGAATAGGCTGGAAGGGTTTCTTGGTAATGGAGCAAGCCACTTGTGGTGTCGCCGCCTTGTTGTTGCCAATGCTTCAGGTTTGGTTCAAAATAAATGTGTTGCAACACATATTTATAAAAAATCTAACTAAAATTATCATACAAAGGTGCAACCCCATCCAGGGTGAACCCATTGCTCTATATACAGCCACAGGAAAATGTCACTGTTGGCAGAGATTGCTGTTCCTCTGCTTATTCCTCTAGTCTCTCGTGCAAGATAATTCCCAAAACGTAGTGAGAGTTGATCTAAATCGTCTATATGGTTCTAATGAATAAGCTGAGAATGTGAGGCATGCTTGCCCTATCGACATGAAAGTAATTTACTGCTGTAGCCAGGCCGCTCCTTAACAACCTGCACAGATGCCTGATGAAACGCTAGCAATGGGTCTCTCAGCTCTGAGCTAAAAACACAAACAAACACATGGTCTGATATATCTAAGCAGGAACCCAGGGTGAACCCTGAGATACAAGAGACTCATTAAAGTTGATCTCTTGCCAAAAGAAGGCATGCAAGTGAGAAGGAGAGGGAAAACCAGGCTGTGAAAAGGTCCAAGGGTCAATACAACAAGTCTGCTGCCCAGCGTCACTGCAAATACATGCATATACACATACACTCGCTCATCTCGGCTGTCGACCTGGGCTGACCTTGCAAGCCAGGGTGAGAGCCTGGCCACGGTGGTGTTAAGCAAGGCTTATCCTCCCTCAGCATCCATAATGATGGAGCAAATGATCTTTTCTGCTGCTGTAGGCACAGCCTGCACTGAGCTTGAGTAATTGCAGGGGATCTGCACATAACCTGCTGGTGATGTCATCACCGCCAGGTCCAATAAGAACAGGGTGTTGGAATCCTGCCGTAGAAGGGAGCATCAATTTTCACAAGGCACACTTGCAGCAGGAAAGAAGGGGATAAAGAAGCATTGATCTTTTTTTTTGAGAATCGAAACATAAAAAAAGTACACATCAACAAGTTGTCTCAAGGAATACAATGAGAGACACAGGTGAACATGGAAAGCCTTTCATGCTCCTGGAAGAATGACTGAAAAGACTAAGATAAAACAGAAAACAAACCTGTTGGAAACACATTGATTTTTTTTCATCTTGAAGCACTAAACTTGCGGCTAAGGGCCAGAGAAGTGAGCAGCTCTCTGAACACATCAGCTGTACTCCAATCCAAATAGATATATTTTATGATACTGTTTCACACTTCATCCTTCCTATAGAAATCATTTCCTGCTTGCTATAGAGCTCTGAACTGTGTTAGTAGCATAAAGGAACATACTGGAAACCAAAAGGTAGACAAACCTGAAGGGAGACAGAAGCGGAGCAAGAGAGAGAGGGAATGAGAGAGTATAGGACCAGTCTGTAGTGATTAAAAATAGCAATTGCGTGGCAGATTAAATAAAAATAAATAAATAAATAAAATCTACACCCATCTGAGAGACTGCAGCTAATGTGATAGAGATCCTCTCTGACAGAAATCAACTTTTAATGAAGAGCCATGTGCTGGGAGAAATTAGCCATTACCCACAGGAGCAGATATTAAAAGTTTATAAATGACAGTAGTGTTGCTTGTGATTGCTCAAGAAGGGGTGAGTCAAGGGAGCATGGCAGAGGAGGACACTCTGCTCTGTTTACGTGCCGGCATGCCAGGGGGCCAGCAGGCCATGGGGTGGGCACCCACACAATCTTGATGAGTTAAAATATGAGCGTCTG
Organism: Botia almorhae; assembly: GCA_036877575.1. Taxonomy (NCBI): domain Eukaryota; kingdom Metazoa; phylum Chordata; class Actinopteri; order Cypriniformes; family Botiidae; genus Botia; species Botia almorhae. Next base: position 168,632 of record JAZGTJ010000034.1, on the reverse strand, counting down.
CCTGGTGGAGACATGCGACAAACACAGCAGAACAAACACTCTGTGATGCCTGGAACACTTCATCACTGCTCTGACCAAATACTCCAGGACATGCAGCCATATGGGACCTGGAGATTATTCATACAATCACAGGCCTACATATGGGCTGGAAGGAGGGTGGACTCTTGAGGTTTACTTAAGGTGTCACTAGAAATTACAGAGTTAAGAGATGAACCGTGTGGAGACATCTGCACGACCAGAAATTAGCATATCCCCTTAAGATCCAGGGAAAAGGGCTGGCTAGGTCACAGATCACCTAGATCACCCTGGTGGACCTAGAGACCTTTGACTACTTTGACTAACGCATTTAAACTAAAGATTTGTTAATAAATGTGGGACTTAAATGAGGCCAAGAAAAGCAGCAGCATGGACCAGACAAGTTTTCGTGGTTTTGCACCAGGATGCAATGTAAAGCCAGCCAATCAGATTGCAGCATTTGGTGGCTACTCATATTAGCACAGCATTAAACATTTATATTTAGTCTAAAAATAAAAAAAACAAATGTTTCAAATGTTTCTGTCATTGTGGGCTTTCATAATTGTATGCTTCTTTTTTCCAAACAGCACACCCTTTGTCTATTCTCCAAGTCACACATTAAAAACACATTAAAATAAATAATTAAATAAAGGCTTTAAAATCTAAAAATGGTGATCAGTCTCTCTGCTGGGCTCTGGTTAAATGAAGATTAAGGCTAAGCTGCAGAGGTGAAGGGCCTCACGAATTGAGCCTCAGCAAATGGAACACTGCACGGAAATAGACAATCTCACAAAGCCATATTTTCCATGAGAACAGAATGTGTCAACATGTCAACCACAAGGCACTGTAAATTCTTTCTGAGCTACCCACTTGGCCCTTGGCACAAACAATTAGCTTTATTTTGGCAACATACATTCTTTAAAAGCCAGGCGCTTGACTGCTGGCAAAGGAAGGAAGTTGTTAGTTTTGATGTAACTTAGAATTTTTTACCCACTTCCTTTGATCTCTGTAGAGCGATCAACACGTCAGCCTCAAGTAAATTAGTACTTGAAGATCAGATCTTTTTAATCAAATGTAACGAAACGGAACGGAGCTGTCATTACAAATGATGAGCAAGTCATAATGTTTTTCACTAACATGAGTGCGCTCCTTGAAGCTATCAAAGGTAGCTTGACAGACCTCAAGTATGCATGTATGTGAATACTGTTTTAAAGCAGAGGAACACTGTTCTTGTCTATATTTTTAGATGGCATCTTACCATGAAGAAAGGTTTCCCCTAAGCGGTGAAAATGACATATTTAGTCAGCAGATTGCGCAGATATATTTATTCATATAATTATTTAGGGTCTGTTAGACATGGAGGGAAGGGAACAGGGAAAGGGAGGTTTCTAAATGCTGCTATGCTTTAGCCAATAAGAACGCAAAGAATATAAACAAATATTATTTGTAACTATGGCCAATGGAGAAAGAATAAACATTATAGCACCACATAATATTTCATAGCTTAAGTGATACGTGCTCCCTTCCTACCTCCATGTTTTTTATGCACCTGCTCTTGACTGAATATGGAGGTTAGACTGTGGACATCAACAAGCAGTAACATTTACAGGACATTTTAAATTCCTGTTGAAAAGGAATCAGAAACAATGAGGTACTACACACACACAAAAAGAGAGAGAGAGAAGTGGAGGGAGATAGAGACGAAAACAGACATTACCTGTGAGAAAACAACAGCATCTCCCCAGAGGTTTCTATTAGCATTTAATTGACAAGGCTTTTTATTCAAACACTCCAGTTGCTCTTCTCCTCCTCCCCTCCCTGCCCTCTGCCACAGGCTCTGCTCTATTCTTAGTTCTCTGTGAAAAACTGCTCCACTTTCTTATTTATACACACTATAAATTCACTTTACATTCAGATGAAATGTGGATGCTGATCAACACCAATTTTTGACATATAAAAGGGCAAAACTCTGAGAAAGAACAAAGTACAAGAAGTAAAGCTTGGCAGAGAAGATGAGGGAGGATCACTTGGATGGATTTCCGTGGATGTCATAGAAGAAGCTCATGATTATTATGAGGGCTCAGAAATAGCCTGTCAACATGTTGTTAACCCCTTGGGAAATGGCCTATTCAGATTGGAATGGTTGCAGTTCAGTTTAAATGAAGACAATAATAAGTTATAATTTAAGTCATATATGCTGTTTTATGTGAGAAGTTTTTAAATTCAATAGACTAAGGAAGCACAATAATGATACATTTATTTCAGAAGGTTCCATACTGTTTTAGAAACATAAGTATAAGTGCAATTGTGTGCCTGAGGACTGTAAGAATAAAGGTCACAGGTGTTCCAATGAAGTGTTAGTGAGATCACAGACTCTAGACTCTTGGGCTTTTAGGCACTATATCCTGCTACAGGGTAAACACCCATGCAATTCGTGAACTGTAAGACTGCTTAGATGGAGGTTTATTAAAACAGCGAGTAAGTATTTTCAACCTCGCTGGCTAAAAGCTTCATGCAAATGACCCTGTAAAAAGATGCGAAAAAGAGTGGATCAAAATGACTCATATTTACCAAGATAAAGATGCCAATCTGAAGACAGGACAAGAGTTCACTTCCTGTTTACTCTTGAGTAACAAATGTACCCAGTCATTTGTGTGCTCCATGGGCTCAGGTTAGAGGAAGTGACACGTAAGCACAAGCACATGACAGGAAGGAGTGACATTGCATCATCAATCTGTCTATTTGAGAAAGTGTCGGGCCACCATCAAGTTCTGCTGGGGTTCTCTGATTAATGTTGACATTAATAAAAGACTATCCCTGTCCAATCAAATGGCTTCAGATAATAGATGTTGCCATTCTAAGCCAATAATAGTGTCTATAATGGAATCAGCCAAGCTGAAAAAGGCGGACTTTCATTTCCTCTCGTGAGCTGTGTGTTTTGTACATCCCATTGTACCCTGGCTCCTGCTGCAGATAACCACTAAATTTGCATCTGAATCAAGAATGCTTCATAACCTGCCTTAAACAGCCATGCAATAACATGACCCAGAAAAGGACAAGCACCTTCAAAAAAGGTGCCAGAGAGCATTACAGTGTAGCAACAATGTCACAACATGTCATTTTGCCATTGGCTTATCAGATTTTGCCAAAAACAACAGGTTGTAAACCATGAAAAACTGGGCTGCATCAACAGTTTGCTCTCTGCAGAGCTGACACACGGGTGGCTGGTACGCTCTATTTGTGCAACACGGCCGTCAAGGTGAATATGAGAAGAACTGTAGATGCTAGAGCTATATTTCAAGCTGTGATGACAGGCTGAAATACAGTATTAAAGCAGGCTCAGAGACAATGCTACAATATAACACAGGAGGACCTGGTGTCTGTCAGCTACATTTGAATACACCCCCCTGTAGGTAGAATTTATCACATGGACAGGCAACAGATACACACAGATTTGCTGATTCAAAGAAAAACAGACACAGCAATGAGTGTAAGTAGGTCCCCCCTCTGGCTGGAAGTGGTATGATCTGCACGAGTGACAGTGTGCGTCCATTTAATCAAATAACGAGCATGAGTGAAATCACCAAAAACTACATTTAACAAATGAAAAAACAACAATATGGGAAAAACTTTGACCTAGGGCCTATAGAATGAATTAGCCTACAAAAACAGTAGCAGTATGAGCAAGTCTCTCTTATTCTTTAGCTCTCTGTTTCTGAATCTCAGCCATGTGCAGTAAATAAGCTAACAGTGAAAGAAAGGTGTGATGACAATGATGTACGATCTCGAGTACTCTACATCCATTCAGCTAGCAGCTATCTTTCTCTCTCTCTCTTTCTCTCTCTCTCTATTGCTCTTTCTCTGTCTCTCTTACTCCAAAGCATGGACAACAGCCTACATTAGCAAGGCCAGGTTATGTCTGCTCTAATTCCAATTTATTCAATTTGCTGTTTGACAGATGCAGGCTTATTAAAACTCTGCACAGAGGCTGAAGAAATATGAGGTTGTCTCTAAAACTGGTGACATTGTTGAAGAGCAGAGTGAGTCTCTGAATATCAGAAAGCTTTGACCTTTCTTCGTCACATGCCAGAAAATGGAATACATTTCTTATGGCCCCCAGGCACTGCCACAGAAAACACCATCCAACTCCGTGAAGGAAAAGCAACACAGTTCTGCAGAGCTCCTTTGAGATTACAGTTATGAGACAAAAACCCTGGAGTCAACCACAGGGGAGGGACCAGCACGCACGGGTAGGCGGAAAACTAAGTCAAATGACAACAGATGTGGTTTCACTGCAAACATACAGCCCTGCTCACCTCAGGTGCAGAATAGTCAGTAAGGAAGAAGTGTGTCAGGCCCTGTTTTTTTTCTGTTTTGGTTTTCTGTGTGTCTTAATTCTGCCAAGATTTTGTAAGTAAAAACACACACATACGCGCACCCACACACACGTGAAATGAACACTAGCATAATTACAGCAGAATTCACTGTTATTTTATATATACAATTTCCGCTTATATCACCAATAAACACATATATGATTTCATAATTTTAATTCGATTTAGTTATTTTAGTTGAATACATGAATTAAGTGTTAAAGGCCTGTTTTAGATAAAGTTAGCAGGTGTAAACAGGGCCTCGGCAGGGTGTCATGGTGATAGGGCATGTGTGTCTGTTCAGCTAACAAGCATAGAGTGATGTCGTATCACAGGATAAAGGAGAAAAGGGCTGAATTATGGAGAAGAGAGTTAATTATGGATGGCGTGAAGCAAAGGCTCAGACGCTTACCTGAGACACACGCCCGGCTCTGCGTCTGGAGACCCAGCTTGTCCTCTGCCGCGAGAGGCGACGAAGCCCTAATTGAGCGTCTGCATGCTAAATCTCATTTTACTATTTCACTGAAATGCTGCAATGTGGCTACGCTTATTAGTGATTTTCCTAACAATGAGTGACAGTGAAAAGTCTAAAACCTGGGTGAGACAGAATTATGATGCAAAAAAAGATATGATCACACACATATCATCCTTAAGAGTGAATCTGTAATTGACAGGCGAGACAGATGTTGCAATGATTAATCAAAAGAGGAAATGAGCCTCAGTGCCGCTTACTGACGAAAAGAGGCTCTGAAGAGTGTGATTCAGCTCTTCATCAACTTTTTAGTGACAATCATTAAAAATTGTTGAGAAGGACAGAGATTTTATTAATCTCCTACTGCACACGTAGCGAATAATACATTTCACCAGTTTCACGTCAATATAATTTTAAATGATTTTTTTTCACATTTCTATGGCGTGCTGATTCTATTTCCTTTTCAAAAAAGGCAGAACATGGCCAACACCTGCACTTCCAAAGAATTGTAATGAACTGTCACTGAGACTGAGGAAAAAAGAGAGAAAATGACTAAAAAGAAAAGAAAAAGCTAACACTGAGAAAGGCCAGTGTTGGGGTGGGGGCTGGTGTGAGCGCGGCTGGAACTAAAGAGGGGTGTGCCTCCAGAGCTTGGGAAACAATTCTGCCCCTGGGAAGTCAAGTTATTCTGGATGACAATCGCACGCTGTGCTGGGACAGAGGGAGGCGGCATTGTGTGGCGTGCTGGATTGATGATGTCATGCACACTGAACCCGGCAGCTGTAATTAAGAGGTCATGTGTGAAACTTTTATAGAGTTTGCCCTTTACACTGGCACCTCGCCACAATGTGAAACTCCTCCGCCCATTTTAAACAATGTTACTCCGCTCCTTCTATCTCCACTAATGTCATTCTGACAGAGCTTTCAAACACTAGTTGCGTGGCTCTATGTTATTGGGTGGTTCAAAAAATAGATAAGCCACAGTACTAAATAAACAGCATGAGCCGCAGGAATACATGCCCTATATATAACTCAGATGTTATGACATCAAATGAATAAGAAGCACTTAAGGTCACTAGTCAAGCATAAGCAAATTTGTGACACTTATTATGTTAACTCTATTGTAAAAAGGTTAGATTTCCCTGATTTAATGAAATGCTAATTCATTCAGCCCATGCAGGCTACAATGCATACTATCATTAAAGAAAAAAGATAAATAAAATTGTGAATAACTGATAAAATGTCATTAACCAATAGATAAATAAATAAAATAAAAAATGGAAGCATGTACTCTTTTAACCTTCATCATTTAATATGCAAAGAAAAATGTATGTATTCTAGCACATAAAATCTAAACAAATAAAATCTACAAATAACTAGAAAAAAATACACAAAAATAGAAATACACAGTTTTTGGCTGAAAAGACATTGTCACATATTTGCACTTAAACTATGTGGTTTTTTGTGACTAGCTCTGTTTCAGCACTGCTACTGACGGCAGTAAAGACACACCATGGACATCAGCAGCAATCCTTGTCCCAGGAGTGCATTAATGGCCCAGGCCTAATCCTGCTCTAAGGCCTATCAGCAGGCCCTTGGCACAGTTTAGACTGGAACATCCACTAGTTCCCATTCACAAGCCTTAAAACATTCAAAGCCTTCCATTTAGAAAGACCAACTTTTGTTGCAGCACAAAGAGACAACCAGAGGTAGTTCTATAAAGCTCCGTTCAAAATCAGATTATTTCCACTGAAATCCCCCTTTCTTCACCTGTCAGTTAACTATGTAGGCTCTTTGTTTCTCTGTGAATAACCTATTTGACTATGATGGTCAGTGGATGTCTATTGCTGCATTTATTGCTACATTTATTCCAAAGCAAAGAAAGAAGCATATTTTCCCCCCCTTCTCTCTCTATTTTTTCTTCTTTGAAGAAATCTGGGACACATGCCCCCGAGGAACGCAAAGTGCTTTAATTTATTCCCACCTTTTCTCTCTGGCTGCCATCTCCAAGGCTTCTTTCTATGCCCAGAAGTGATTTGTTCAGGCTGGACCATCAAAGCAATTATTGTAGAGGCCCGCTTTCCTATTATGAGGGGAGATGACTGACAACAGTGGGACAGTTGAGGGTGGAGGGCACTTGTCTCCAATTTATTAGACCTGAAAGCTCTTTGCTCATTGGCAGTGCTGCAAATAGCAATACATAAACAAAATGTGCGCTGTAAAACATCAGAGGTTTTCAATTACAATATCAGTCATTGTCAGGGCCTCTTTGGCCGTGGTCCATTTGACTGATCGGGCCATTTAAATAGGTCAGGGCACGGCAGACATGTTAAAGTGAAGGCTTGGGTCAGATGTCAGATCTTGATATAATTAATGTAACACACATGAGAGCAGGGGCTATGCTTTAGTAAGGATGTGCTCCATCGCGCAGCCAAGAAACAGTGCGACTGATGTTTCAGACTGTGTTTCAAAGCACCACAGAAGTGTTCTCTCTTTAAAACGACAAAGGCCATTGTCCACCCTGTGCAATGATGTACAGACATGAATATGGGAACAGATGCAAGTGAGTGGCACATGGACGACAAGCAGAGCAAGGGGGGCGTTGAGTTGAACGTCAAGGCATGTCACTATTAACTCTGAAGGCTTTGTGCTCTACAGGTGTGGCCTGCTATAAACCCCCATAGCCCCCCCCCTTCCATTGACGGTTTCCCCTTTCTAATTATGTAGGATTTATAAGCACAAACCCTCTATTCTGTTACTAAAAGATCCAGAATAACTGCTCCATCAGCCTTATCGATGGTCATAAAAGTTTTACAACAGGCATAAGAAAAATCCATCCTCCAGACAGCTGCTTAGTCCCACTGTAAACATATTAATGAAACTACGTAAGGAGAAATAAGATATGCTTATAAAACTCAAGTTTACAACATGCAGCTCCGGTTATTTTTTACATGCTTTTACTCTAATCAAATGTATGTGACCTGCAAACAAGCATTATTGTGAGTGCCTCAATATGTGTTTACTGTCTGTGAGTGTTATTGTCTATGTATAAGTGTGTATAAGCCATTGTACCATTGGATAATGCTGCCTACTAGTTTGATTAATATCATTTTCCCGAGTGCTTCAGGTCGCCCTCTGTAGGTGACCCAAGCTACGTACAAGATCATGTGATCACATACAAACAGTATTTTGCCCTGTAATAAAACACGCAAACACGCCTCAGTGGGCATGGCCTCCTCAATCCCCAGCCATTGCACAGGACCACAGGGAGAAAGGTGACCTGACCCAGTGAAGAAAGCACATCTGCTGGGAAATGAGCTCTCTAGTCGAGGTAATGTAGTGCATGGCTTCATCCTGCAGTTATTTTTCTCTCCATGGCAGAGAGGTTACTTAGCCCCACTGATTCTCACTGATTCACACTGATTCACTGGCCGCGAAACCCCTTCTTTGTGTTCCTGTTGCACAATGACCTCGCACTGCTGTTTGTGGATCACATCCACACTGCCTGTTCTTAATCTATTGTTACTATTTTGTTGAACAGTACTGTCTATTTTTAAACCGACACGTTAGTCATCTCTTACAAAGGAGCCATGCAACATAGTAATTTATGGAAATCATGAATACCAAAGGTGTCTCTTGGAGGTTTGGCGCAGTTGTTATCTTCCTTGTTTATGCCCCTTTGAATTTTAGAACAAACGAGACATTGTTCTGTTCATGGTCTATGCTGTTCAAAAGACTGGGTATCAAACCAAAACACTCCTACTCCTACTGTTGTACTGTAGAGCCTATAATCTATGTAAGACAAGCAAATAGTCACCTGGTACTCTCAACATTCAACTATCAAGCCAATGAGGTCACAGTTTGGAAAAAGGTTTGGAAAAACAACAGAAATTTCATTTTTGGGTGAACTATCTCTTTAACTTTTACTGCAGATTTTCACCAATATATTTATCTTAGGCCAAACAAAAAGCTTTAAGATCATTTACTGGGGGGGGGGGCACTAACTTGTATCCTTTAACTAACCTCCATAGCCTGTTAAACAAATTTAGACTACTTAATGGGAACCTCTTGACCCACTTCAGAACGTCATGGTCTGTGAGAACATTAATGAAATTGAATTTGAATAAAATAAAAGCTCATCTGCAATTCCGGATGATTGCTCTCAACTAGGGGCAAAAGTAGCTGCAACATTTCTGCATCATAATTTTGAGTGTTTATGCAGAAGATTAATTTCAGAACGGGGCTGGTGTAAACATTGTTAATGTCAACACTGTTGGGGTCAGAAAACTCATCAGAAATACCTGCACTATAGATTAAAGTAGGGGAAACATACAGCCAATGCATTCTGCATTTAAACAGCTTGTCTTTGGACAGACCGATGAATGCAATGTACAAACCAGCCATCTGGTTTAAAAATATACTAAAGAAGGTAAAGCCAGGATGTTTTTTCTTGGAACACAATATGCTCATAAATGCAAACATTATGGTTATTTGAGACTGCTTCAGATGTTGAGAAAGTTTAAGCTACTTTAATAAAACAGATTAAAGGGAGTTTAAAAAGAGTTTTGCCTGCTGTTTACCTTGAATTGTGAATTGTGACCTGACAATTCATAGAAAAATGCTTTCTTTTTAAGGGGCTGAATAATGAGGTTACACTGAATGACATTCGGACTAAGTACATCAAGTATAATTTCCACACCATCAGGGACACAGTAAATATGTCTAAAGTGAGAAACTGAGAAAGCGCAAGATGTTTAACAAGCTCTTGGGTGTTTTGAAAGCGTATGGATGTGTCATTTAATGTGCTCTTTAAGTGGTACAACACAGTTGCATGAAGACTAATATCTTGTGGGTGAGCTTTTGTGGGTGAGAAGAGTAAATGTTATAGAAAAACATTGCACACACATTACATCACTGTAGGTCTCAAAAGGCAAAATAAACTTAGCGATGATTAGCTCTGGAAAGGTAATAGAGAGCATAAGATATTTTTCATGACATGGTCACTGACTGTGGTTTGATGTACTTTAAAAGCACTTATTAAAAATTTGAAAATACTTTCTTTAACTCAGTATGCAGAAACCATTAGTTTGTAGACTGAATCCCCCCAAAACACTGTGTAAACACTGCAGTTCCTGTTTTTCTGAACAACCTGATCAACCTGAAATAACAACTCAATCAATGGCATGAGCAACCAAAAGCTCAACGATTGCCGTGAGTCTAGGGTGGGACTATCCGACCAATGAGTGTTTCAGTAAACCTCTTTTAAAACCTATTAAACAAGAGCTTTGCAATTAAAAACTACTGTCACATATACAACCATAAGAACAGGAGGAAAGTGAAGGGCACAAAAGCCACAAAACCAGTGGGATTAATGCTAAGTAACTAAATGGGCCATATCACTGTTCCATTACCAAAAAGAAATGAACTATTTGGACAGCTAAAAATCCAAGTGAAAAGGTGGAACAGGGTTTTAGCGTAGCTGATCGTTCGAGTGTAAACGTTGCACACTGTTCAACCTTCTTTTTTAGCAAATGGAAATTTGCCATCACGTCTTTGAGCTCCATCAATAAATAAACTAGACACAAATAAACGGATAAATAAATAAATACGAGACGAGTCGCAAATGGGCATCTGTCAGCATTAGTGATGGAGCGATGTCAGCCGGGATCACGCTTCACTGAAGGGTGAGTGCCTGCACCAGGGAAGATTCCTGCTGATTGCGTACACGCGCGCATGCACACACATGCACGATTCCCCCTAAGATCAGCTTTGGACCCGACACACAAGCCTCCTTGTCTCTTCAAGCAATGTCTGGCTCCCCCCTTTATTTCTTCACAACAATTCTCACAGTCACCTCCCTCACGCCAGCCTCCCAGAACTCGCCCTCTTAGTGCTAACAGCTGTGTTCCACCTCCCTCCTATCTTATATTTTTTTGTCTTTTACAAACTCTTTCTCTATCTCTGTTTGTCTTGTTTTCTCCCCAAACCTTTAACACTCTTTCTCTTTCACTGCAATCTCTTTTATTCTTATCTTTTTGCTTTCCCAAAAGACAAAGGGGTGAGTGGTAAGCTGAGCTGTGTCTTTGGTTTGTGCTGTGTCAGTGCTTGTAAAGCCAATGGTCTGATGGAATTTCTGGTGTGTCCCCACAGTTATGTGGTGTCATCAACATCTGTCCACATCAGCACATCTCAGAGCAGTCTGGTCCCTCAGGAAAACCATCAAAAACAACTAAAGCCAATGTTAGCATGGCCTGTTATCACCATTAGCATAGCTTAATAGCTTAATTTAAATTAATTTAATTCTAATTAGGGTGACCAGACGTCCTGGTTTAACAATGTGTGTCCCAGTGTACCAACATATCACAAAAGCTGTTTTACAGTTTTAGCTTTTATGGTGACTAAAAATATGAAGCATCCTCAATGTCCTTCTAGCTACTGTCTCTGTTATTGTTTGTGGTTCCCAACAGGGAAGAAAAGCCACTTCTAGTTGATTTGCTGATACTTTTATTCTAGAAGGGCTTTCAATGAATAAGATTGTGTATTGGGTGGCCATAACAATAACATCTCGCTCTCTCCGCTGCTTACTGTTGTCCATTCACTGTAAGTAGCTTCTCAAGTTGACTAGCTAGCAAAGCTGGAGAAATTACCAAGCAAAAACACGTTTTAAACCACAATGTTTTGTCTCGCAACTGGTAAACATTGAAGATGAGCTGTTTTTCCTCTCACTTAAAAAAAAAGAAACTACATTTTTTGGAACTACTGCTTCATTATTATTATTCAGACAAGAAGGGATGAGCACCTTCCACAAAAGAAATCCTCCACCCGTATGTTTCGGTTTGACCCTATATCAACCAGGTGAACAACGCATGATGCAATCATTACAGACTATTATTATTTACACAAATAATAGGGCAACAGTCATTCATGCTGTGTTAAAAATGAACCCGCAAAATCTGTGCTAAATCACGCAAGAGCATTAATAGTTATCATTTTAAATATGAAAGATCATTATGATAAACAGCAGTTCCTAAGGTGGATAAAAAGAGGCTCAGCAGTTTGTCTGATGAAACTTTGTGTGGGAAGGGTGTAGAATATATTTAAACCCACCACTATGCTTTCTCACACAACTGTAAGGTATGGAGTTCTTTTGACTAAAAGCATAATACAAACCAACATCCAGCAGGGGCAGTGTGGAGCTCAGACTCTACCTCCATTCTGCAGTGTACATGAGCAAGACCCTTCTAACAGGAGAGTTACGGGAGTCTTACTCTGCATTTAACTGTGATGGATCACATTAGCAGGTGAGACAGGGTCTCTAGAGTATCTTAATACTGTATATAGTGTTTGGCAGTGCTGTGTTGTGACCTCTTTCCACAGTCCAGTGAGCTTGACTGTCCAGCACTATATTTGAGCTTCATAAGGTATTTTTTTACTCTCCCTTAGGCTACATCATCTTGAATAAATATATTACTTTCCGAGGCCTAACAGAAATATACTACAGGGTGCTTCAATGTTGAAATAAGGCAAAAGCACACACTATGTAGGATTCATTTGTGCTGGTTCTGCTATCAGACTAGCACCATGGTTCTTAGCATGTGGCATGTAATTCTATATGCTGAATTCATCAAACGTGAATGTTTGATTCAACTGTATGTTCTGCTAACAGGTTGTGCAGTAGTCAAAACCTCCTTCATTTCATCAAGATATTTCATGAAAGAAGCGCAAGCTGTCTGCCCCCATGATTCTCCATACCTACTTATTACACAGATCCCCCTGAGCAAATGGAAAGTTAAAATATTCATTTCCATGGCAGCGCCTGACCGATTTCAGATGGCTGATGGCTGGTTTGTCTTCGGTAATGGTCACTTCACACTGGCACAAAAAATGCCTTTAAAAACAAGCTTCATCCTCTGTTCTCCCCTAGCAAAACCGACAGTGTGCTGAACGATGTTTTATTTAGGTCAACACAGATCATTATCGAAATCCTCTGCCTGTTTCTAATTCGTCATGAATATGGCTTAATTCTCTCCACTGAGGTTTCTGACTGTGCACAGTATGCTAGCTGTGGCTGTCCCATCAGACTATTATCTGAATAACATTCCAGGCATGGGAGGGGGAGTGGCTAGGGTTGTAACTGTAAAGCTCCTTGGATCTGAATTTAGAGATATAGCCTGCACTTTTTTCCTGAAGTGAGTTATGGCTATATTAAGAATATCTGAAGCCGGGAATGAAATCAATTCCGTAGTGAAAATATGCGGGGTAAAATCAGATCACACTCTCAATTATGTGCTGCTGAGGGATATTTGCACTGGCAAATTGATCCACTATTGACAATTAGCACTAAAGGTGACCTTTCGTGTAGGCCATTTGTTACTGCTTTATGTAAGTGACTAGGCATAGCGATACAAAGAAAATTGAAACAAAAACCCTTAAAAATGAAAAGCCTTTGGAATAGCAAAGTTAAAGTGATGCCAGAATGTTTATTTTTGCGTAAAAAAGCGGGGAGTGGATGTCTTCAGTCTTCAGCCTCTACTCACAGCAATTGGAGCTCCTCTCATGCTGGGAGAGAAACCGGTGCACAAAAGCGGCCGAATCTGAGGTCCTTTATGGCGCAGTGTGATCGACTTCCACCTGAAAAGGCTGTCGCTAGGAGCCGACCTGGCCTTCACTGCACACACACAGAGCACGGGCTCCACACATCCACGACCAACGCTGTGAGCTCAGTGTGAGGGTAACAGGCAGTCATCCGTTTCCTTTTACCACACTTTAGAGGTCGAAAGGCTGTTGTTGGAAATCAAATGGCTCAGGCCGACACACATCGACAGACAGTGAAAGGAGCCACCCGGGGTCAGAGAGTTTTACTAAGATCTGATTTATTCTTGAAGAATGGATGTGTATCACATGGTCAGCTTGTTTAACAGCCTCAATAAAACCTCTCATCAGATATATGCGGTGACCACTCAAACGCTACATAAAATCCTCATTTTTATCTCTATCACAGCTCCTCACCTGTACTGATAGAAGACCCTCACCGGGTTCCTCAATCCTCTTTATCCATCTAAACTTATATCTATATAGAACGAATCTGAAACTTTCAAACCACATTCTGCATGCCCTCTAAGACGCTGCCCCTCCCCAGCTCTCTCCTTTCTGGCTCCGCCCTTTATTCTGAAAGAAACTATTCTTATCTATCACGAGCAGGTGATAGGTTTCAAGCAACTGTCTCCCCAGCAGCATTCAGCACTTCTGCTTATTGATATCTGTGATCTTCTCTGTCATCCACGCCATCGCCGAGCGCGCTACCCTCTGGTCCCCTCAGCCCTGAGCAAATCACGTTAGCCCTTCTTTCTGCAGGGGTGCCCTGGGGTGAGTTGCATGAATAACATCTATCAACACCCTGAAGTGAAGTGCTTGAGGTTTGGGAAGTGGGTAGCTTAGCTGTTAGGTGAAAAGTGTTACCGAGCAACACTGCTATCTATCGGCTGCGGGTGTGAGAGAGAGTTTGCGTGTGAAGATAAAGTGTGTAAGGGGCTGGTTTTGGTAAATGTAAACGGGAAGTTGTATGAAGAGGAACTGGGGATTAATTGCTAAGGGATTTGCGATCACAGTCTCAGGTTTGTGATATAACACTCATTAATTGCAGTGGTAACAAAGGATGTGTTTCTGTCAATATCACAAGAAGGCAAAATGACAGCAAACAACGGGGACCGTAGAGGATGTACAAAAAATAGCCTGGGTTAATTAAGAGGGAGAGGTAAGGAACAAATTATGGATAGATCATTTCCTATGGCAGAAGAAAAAGAGATAAAAAAGAAAAACTTAATCTTTGTCCGCCTTTCATATTCGCTACCATCTTCCTCCTGTCATGCTCATTTGCTACTTCACCGATTCATCCTCTTTCTGCTTTTAAAATTTCATGACTGAAAATAGGTAATTTAATCTTCATTAAACATACAAGGCTCACTTTCTCCTCCGCCTGGGTGAATTAACTAGTAGACTAGAGGCAGAACAGACAGTGGGGATCGAATGCCGTAACTCTCACATGCATTATATCACGCATCTGTTTTTAATAAGACATTTCTCCAGCAATCAAAGTAAAATGGGCACACCTGAACCCAGGGAAACTTTTGATGGACGAAAGAGTGAAGGTGAAAGCCCAGGAAGGGAAGGTTAGAGGTTTAATGACTTGGAAAGGCAGTAAATAAATACGATTGTCTCCCTCAGAAATCTGATTGATGTGACTTTTGGGATGCCCCATATGAAAGAGCTACTCAGCCTGTGGCTTTCATCTGCGACCAGAGAAATCAATTCCAAGGATGTACGAGCAGCTACCTGTGTCTGTCCAACAACATCCTGGAGTATGTGTAGTGTAGAAGAAAGCTTTCTCTCAAAATGCTACTTTCAGGGTTCCCTGTGAGATCAGTGCTGTGCTTTAAATACAAGCGCACACGTTGCAGGCTTCAGAGCAAAAGCAAAAATACATTTTCATCTTCAAACGTTTCTAAATGCAGTGGTTAGAAATGGTCAAAGATAATCCAGCAGGGACAACGGAAGCCAGATAACCACATTTGCTATCTTAATACAAAGAATGACATCACCAATCTTTTCAGCCTTGTCTGGAGGAATTTAACAATGAGATAAAACCAGCTTGAGTTTTCAAACAAGGACGCATACACTCGAAGACTGTGCAGTTCAGATCAAAAGCAACAACAGAAAACCATTAAAGCACAGAGAAGTCACGGAAACACGGTGTGCTACAAAGCAATTTGTGGTACTGTGTAGCCAGCTACTGCATTTTTTGTTACACTGCGGCAAACAAAGCTCGACATACTGACGGCATTTAGGAATCACAACAGCAAAATATAGGTCAGATCTGACCATGGATTCTGCATTAAATGGCTCCTGCACACCTCTTTTCTTCCCCTTGAGTTTCACATTTGTGACACCATTAAAATGGATTACCTATTTACCATATCTCCACTGACACAGTGGTCGGGTCTGTTCTTGAGCTGAGATGACTGCTCCTGGACGTGTTACCATGTTACCCAAGTTAATAGGCACTGTGCTCCCTTAAGGCAGTAGCACGCTGACCTACATCAATGCACCGATCCTACAGAACCTAATTAGTGTAACTTGTAAGCCTATTGTTTTGTCATGTTTGCATGGTTTCTTTATTGTTACATGCAGGAGTATGAAGAACAACTGCCAATTTTGAATGAATTAATCATTTAATAAAAAATGTCGTTTTATCATTAAATCAAAAGAATACATAATTTTTTCATTGCCAATTTTAACAACTCTTTATTTACACAATGCCTAAAAATTTGTCTGCTTAAAAGCTGTGATAAAAACTGATTTTAGAAGAAGTCATGCAAACTCCTCTCAGGAGATAAAGTGCATTATGGTATGTTTAAGCGCTGATCCAGCTGTTCATAATATTTTAAGCAGTTTGTGTAACACATCGGTAAAACAGCAGAAATCTACAAGATAAAACATACTGCACCTTAGAATTCAACCAAATCATAAATAATGCATACATTCACTAAAGAGCTGAGTGAGGTACTGAATATGCTTTTCACAGCCATTCTGTAGCAATGCCATTCACGTGCAAAGCAAAAAGGGATTCCAAGGGATTCCAAGAAGGAGGGTGTCGTGCACATATTAAGTCATTTCAAGCACTAAAAATACAAAAGGCGTGCATATAGACACTTCAAACACTCGCAAACGCTCTAGACACGGTGCAGTCTAGCTCTGTCATGGCATAAAGTAGGCCAGGGCAGAGGAAGGCTAGAATCTATTAAAAGTGAGCACTTTTTTGATACTTTGTACATGGGGTGACAATATAACAGAATGGCAAGTTTTACAGGAAGAGCAGGAGAGAGGAAATAAAAAGATATCTATGAATAGGAATTAAGGAAAGCAATGACCCTTTAGATAGATCAGTTCTATTAGCCTTTCGCAGGCAGAGACGTGCTGCCATGCTTCATCACTGCAAGGGTGTGCTAGTTAGGTGTCTACCACAGGATGGCTAAAGAGAGTAGGGAAACTAGCCTAAGCTCCAACTGCATATGGTTACATACCAGTTAAAAAAAAATAAAACATCCATATACAGTACATTTCCAAAAATCAGATCTTACAATTCTTCAATCACATAAAAATGTTTAGATTTTAAATGTTTAGACACATATAAATGTACAGATTTAATTCTGCTGTTCAGACTACATACAACTAAATAGATTTGAGTTGGATGTGCCAAAACAAATGACTCTCTGTCTAAACAAACCCTATTTAATATAAAGCTATAAAATAAGCTATCTAAGGAAAACCTTTCTAAATTGTGCAACCATTTGCGGAGCTCAGTATAGTATCTCTGTTTTTTAACCCTGCTGCAGTTGAGTCTGGGCAATAAGCCAGTGTTATGGGGAGGATTGCAGGACAAGGGGGGTAAAAAGGTTCGTTTTGTTACCATGGTTTGCACCAGGCCACCGAGGTGCAGAACAGGAAGGGCTTTGATCACCTGCAACATTGATGAGGTGGAAATTGACAGAGAAAAAAGAAAAAAAAGAGAGAGAAAGAGAGAGGGAGAAACGTCAAACAAGAGGTATTTCAGGAGTTCGTAACCAATTATCCACTCCAAAACTCTCTGTGTTGTCAAACCTCAGCCCACACACTCATCAGAAAGAGAGAGCAAAACGAGAGTGAGCGAGACTGAAACGAGAAAGAGAGTGAGGAATAAGATGAGTAACAATGAGCAAAAGAAAGCGAGCTATGAGACAGAGATGAGACCCGGTTTAATCTACACACTCGCTCCTCTCTTAAATGTCATTCTTATTCAAACAGATGTCACAGAGATTGGGCCACATGTTGGATGTAGTAGGTGTGCTCTGAACATGCAGTTCTCTCTCTTCTCTCAGCAGTGGTTGGCTGGCAGCCTTTGTCAGGGGGCAGCGCTCAGGGGCCTTACAGCCCTGCGGAGCGGGTGACAGGTTTGATACAGACACTTTACTTATTCATGCCCTCTTATTAGAACTCAACTCTGACACAAAGGATCATGGGAAGAACTTTTGGCAAGACAAGATGAAATAAAGCCAGAAAACAGTGTAGGGACAAAACAGTGCTCATGTGGAATGTGCTCGTAAGTGTGACATCTGGGACGGGCGTTTAAACTGTAGAAACAAGGTTTATGGAGATTAGTTAGATTTGCTGTGGCCATCTAAAGTTTCCTCCCTTTGGACTGAGCAGTGATGTGTTTTTAGCATGTATTTCTTAATGACAGTGGACTTGGTTTTTGTCACATTGTAAATACATACATGTCATTACATCCCTTGGAAAATTTTAGTGACAGTTATTGGGAACATTATACAGAGCTTTTCTGTAAAGCTGGAGCGGTTATAGACACTTGTCTGCCCGTCCTTGGCATTTCAATTCAACATAGCACCTACAGCAGGTGGTTGGTCTCCCCTCCCCCAGGCCTGTTCGATTCATCATGGCAGGATGGAATACGTTAACATTAAGATTATGTTAAACCGCCCTCGAAGGACCCAGAGTCTACAATCAATTTCAGTAATCAGTGACTTATGAATGGTAATGTGGCAATGAATCCAATATGAAAACATAATGAGAAGTTTTAAATTGGGGACTTACAGAAGGGCATTAAATTGAGCAAAATTATGAAAGTGTGCAGAAAAGTTCTGCACTGTTAAAGATGTGATGAAATTCAAAGCAAGTGGGCTTGAAAATGTGGACGGTTGGTGGTCTTACCGTTGCGTGGGGTTCGTTTCCGGCGGTCACGGAAGGCTGCTCCAGACTGCAGAGCTTCCATGAGGCTGTCCATCACTCCTGTCTCGTCACCTTCTGTAAAGAGGACAGAGCTGCATGTCAGAAATAAGATTTACGTACAACACGCTCATGTACAATCAATTCACACAAACACATCGAGTTCCACACACAGTGCTGGGCTGAGTGCATCTAGGAATCTGTCTGCTTTCAGAGTAAAATGTGCATCAACCAAAAAATGTAAAAAGACAGGGCAAATAGGGCAGTGGGCAAAAAGAACAGCGCAGATCCCTAAAGGCACAACCGCTCTAAGGTGATAGATAACGCATGGAGAATAGTCAGAGGATGAAAGTGTTCGCTGATGGCCATTGACAAGTATTCGCTCTGCGGCTTGCACAGGGGAGCTAAGTGCTCTTTACCAAGATTTAGTGTGGAGCCAGTCAATACAGGGGCTTTATATCATTGTTCGATGACAGTGGGATGTGTCGAGCCACCAAAGCGCTACAATCTCCACAGCAATCAGGGTTTGACTTCAAAAAGACATGGGGTCACATTCAGTAACAGTGCACATGTTTGGGTGTAAAACCTTGAAAACATCACTTGTGCTTATTTTTTTTTTAATTTAGGAAATTTAGCCCTGAAAAACTAAAAAAATGTCCCAGTGGCCTCAAAACATAGAATTTAAGCTGTGTTTAAAATATATATTATTAAA
Organism: Botia almorhae; assembly: GCA_036877575.1. Taxonomy (NCBI): domain Eukaryota; kingdom Metazoa; phylum Chordata; class Actinopteri; order Cypriniformes; family Botiidae; genus Botia; species Botia almorhae. Next base: position 149,284 of record JAZGTJ010000034.1, on the reverse strand, counting down.
CAATTACATAGAATTAAAATTATTACAATAAAGTATGAAGTATTAAATAAAAAAAACTGATTCCCCACTGCAAAGTTTTAATATAAAAACATTCTTTACCATGAGCATATGGTGCAGATCTTCAAAGCACTGGTCACTGATGGGGTTCAAAAATAAGCTTTGGGTACTTTATCTGGGTCATCTATCTTTACCCAGCATTAATGAGATCGAGGGTCCCCACTACATCATATGGGTCCAGCAGAGACATTATTTTAAACTGGAATCATTATGGTGACTTATTGTTACGTGTGGGATCATTTCATCAATTCTTTTGTGTACATGATCGAGCCATTTTAGGGAAATATTTAGTGAATGGGTTGGGATTTCGACGGCTGCCAGAGCAAACGTCTGTGGCAGAGATGCTGGTAGCTCTAGGCAGCAGTTTCAGGCGTGTTAATCAATCTTTTGTTTCCTCGCACATTCAAAGTAGATGACAGTCAGCAAATTGAATTTATAAAGAGGAAGAAAGTTGACACGGCTACATAATTAATTTTAGAAAATGCCACACACTCTCTTCACAGGCAGAACTGCACAAGCGTGCTGGAATCAGCGTGTCTACTTATTCCTGATACAACAAAAGCCAAATAACACAAAGCCAAAATATTAAGATTCAAATCCACAAAAAAGTGCAGGGTGAACAAACAGAAAATGAAACGATCTGTGATAATTTTTTCTTTGGCATGTACTGTATATTTTGTACCCAAGACCCTTTCCAGGTTGTAGTTCACACAGCAAGCTGTGTTTAATAGCCACCCAGATTAAATCAAGCTAATTAAACTAGCTGTTCCAGAACAAACCAGAACAGAACAAGCATGGCTTATCTAATTGCTTCTCAACACCTCGGCTAATAGCTTTGCTCATTGGTTTAAACCAGGACGAGTTGGATCTGTGTGTGCCATCGTCCCCGAAAGCATTGACAGCTCTAAATTAGCTGCATCTGAAAGTTTGTTAGTGTCCCCAAAACATGTCCACATCAATCTGACCCAAGCGGGGTGCTTGGGGGCCAGATAAACATTTATTAGAAGCAACATGATTCTGGAAACTTCTTGACAGCTCCTTTATTTCCTTGTTTTTAGAAACCTAGACATCACAAGGGGCACCTGACACTTTGATCAATTTGTCCTACTTCTTGCTTGCTTAACTGTAACACAATTCATCATCTGCAATGGCCAGGACAGGAGAGCTGGGGAGGCTGGGTTCCGAGGATCTCAGACACGAGAAAGCAAAATTACTAAAACAGGAACCATGCTCCCATGCGACCCATGACTGCTCCATTAACAATGTCCTATTGGGCCATGCTTCTACCAGAACCAGCTGGACCCATGATCTCTCCACATGGATCTGACAGAAACTGCCAGAGCATATGGTCCACATTATTTCTCTGTCTCTTCAGTATAGAATGTAATAAAAGCACAGAATCTATAAAAAAAATCTGAGTAAACAAAGAGGACTGATAAAGTATTATTTAAGAAACACATATTTAAGACAAACACTGAGATGATGTAATATCATCATGCTACCTGATTTTTGTATTACTTTACTTAAAAACCCTGAATACGCAGTTTAAAAAAACTCTTTAGATGATATGAGTTATACTATACCAAAAACAGTTCATGTGCCTTCCACACATTCTAGTACAGGAAATATGTATAAAAAATAAGTATGAGCATTATGCATAAAAGCCAAAGAAAATGCCTGTATATCACAGTTGGATTTGTACAGATGCAGATAACAAATGTGACAGGTGTGCTTTAAGGTGGCAATTATGAAGTCTTTTAAGTAGGTCTATCCTCTTCACTTTATATTAGACCTGCACTTTTACTGCTGAATCTCAGGTTCACAGAAATATTTATGTAAATATTCACAGATTGTTATATTCATATTTTTACTACGTTTGTATTATTTTGTTGGCAAACAAATGGGTTTAAATTCATTAAATGGTCCGCTTGCTTTATCACTTCAAAAGTCACATAAGTCACATATAACATGTTTTAAATACTTTAAATTAAACAAGTCTTAGGTTAAAAATATAGGCAAATGTTGCTGTATATCTCTATGAACTGTTATAATGGTGTCTAGGACTGAAAATGGCTGTTTGGTTAAAATTGTTTTGCAACAACTGCTCTTTAAAGAGATATCAGTAAATACATGGTGTAACAGATCATTAAGTATTACTAAAAGACTTTTAAGCAATATCATTTATCCCTATTTATTAAACATGTTTTAGACATTCTATATTCTACTAATATTGATAAGATAAGCTTGCCAGCCATAATATTAGGAACATAAAGGCAGAGAAAAGTTCTAAACGTTTTTATATGTTTCAAAATAAACTTCTAACAACTAGCCCTATACGGTATCTATCCCCTCTGTTGTGTGTCCTTTTCAACTATCTCTCTTTTTACTGTCTGGGTATCAGGTGCTTCTGTGACCCTCAGGCTGTTGCCAAATGTACCAGAATGCCCTGGGGCCCTGTTCAGTCTCTCCAATGTATTTATGGGTGCACTATCACATTTTTAATTAGGGGATAACAAGCACAGCCCTCTGCTGGATTTTCGAACTTCACACATCAGATTAACTTTCCCAACAAGCACCCAGGCAGAAGGTTGGAGCTTATCTTTCACAACACCGGGGGAAAGAAATAGGGGAGGAGAGAAACAAAGTCAAGTGTCACAGCGAGTAAGAAAAGGCAGTGGGGGAGAAGGTTTAGTGTGTAAAATAATGGGTTTATGTATGCTCCGAGTATGCGTGTGCGAAAATGTAATTGTGTGTGGCACCACAACATCTGGAGGACTGAGTCATGGAGAAGGGCTGCCTAAGTGAGACCGTGCAGGTCGTAAAAACCCAGTGAGACATTCAGTGGAGTGAGCTGACATTTAATTATTTCTACAACGTATGCACACGCACGTCTAGCCATGAAACTTCTCTCCATTTCTTTGTTTGGTATCTAGTAATATGTTTTTAGTAATATGTTTCTGTCACTATATATATATATATATATATATATATATATAACTGAGGTTTGAAAGAAGACGACTTTGCGGCACATAAACCAGATCATCAGGATTATAAGATTATAGTATAAAGGAAAAAGTCCCACCCCACATACTTTAGAAAACAAGAGAAGCTAGAGACTATTGTTCTCTGCTGTGAGTTTAGTTTATTTTAAACCAGCTGTTAACTTTATACACAATTACGAGACTATGCAGTATAAAAATACATGTTTTTTCAGTTTGGTATTGTTGGTGTTTAAAATATGCCATTTATTAAATTTAAAATATAGTCTGTAAATTATAAATACAAATGATTAATATCATTCATGGGGTTATGATGTTTGGCAAACTACTTTCCCCTGCTTGTTCCAATGATTTTTCCCAGCACTGCTTCTTGTAATTTTGGAAAACAAGGAAATGGCATACGATGCACAGCTGCTTAAGCCTAAGTGAAGGCTGAGGATCAAGGCTATGTGATATATTTGTCATAAATTAATGCCAGTCAAACAGAGGCACTCAGAAAAGCTAGATGCCTTTTGTGTCACTAAACTGTGCATCAAATTGCTCTAAAATCCTATTTAGTGCAAAAACTAAAAACTAAAAAAAGATTCATTTTGAATAAAAAAGGTTTAGCTCAATCCAACAGAAAAGCCACAGGAACTGAAATTTATTCTCAGAAATCCACTGAGAGGGTAAAGCACACTCGATCTGCGTTAGGTGCCATGCCTCATTTTTACATATCAAACCGTGCCATTATAATGATTATGCAACAGTGTCAACAAACCGTGTTCCTAAATTCAATTTGCTATCTGTCACCCCTTGCTGTTAAGCGAAAACAACCAAGGATCGATCGAGTACTCAATTTCTGTCGGTTCCCATGAAGACTATTGCTCCAGGGAGGTTAAAAGGCTATTGCACAAAACTTTTGCCTCTTAATTCCAAACAGCAAAGATCCATCCAGAGGACATTATATCTGTACCATTACTGTGTCCTCCCGATGACCGGCCATGGATTCACACTTCTCATTTCCACATTAATAGGATCTAAAAAAGAGACTTGCAGCTCCCACCTTGAGAAGATGAAAAAATATGAGAAAGTTTCACTATTTTTCTCCCTTCCTGTCCTTCAAAATATTTTGAAAAAACAATTTATTCTATCTGTTACCCTGGAGAAAGCCACCTGTGCAATTAACCTCTTGCACGCGGCGTGTAAAAAAGCCAGAGTGGACATGTGCTTAGAAGCCAGGTGCATCACGGTATTCTGTATTCTCTATGCTGTTTTTCTCTCTGCCACTCTTTGTCTGAAAGATTTCCTTTCATTGTAGCCATTGAGAGTGCATTAACAGCAGAGTTAACAGGCCTGCCAGTTCCAGACTCGCACCTGTTATGAGGTGCTGCCACTCTGGAGGATCTGACATGAGATACGACACTGTGACCTGTCAGCTGGCCTGCTGGAGCGAGAGCTCCGATGCTTGGAGAGAATGAGCCTAGTGGACTCGAGAGTAATGAAGAAGATGGATGTGGCACCAGACAGGCATTTTTGAGCATTTTGCTGGAACAGCTTGATGTGAAAACCCACTTATGTCTAAGCGTAATTAAATTAGGGATGTGCACACACCCCTCCATGAGCAGGGAACTCCCTCTTTGAGTTCAGATAGGCGCCAGGGGGTCTGGGCCTTGGACAATGAGGAGCGGAAGAGGACGGATACATTAAGGGCCAATGAGATGTTTAGAGGTAGCCAGAGCAGATAACTACTCTACCCAGGTTCTGTTTGTCATTTATGTTAGTTGATTGGTTGGCTGCTTGGAAATGGAAGTGGATTAGATGGCGTGGCTATTTGCCTAAGCACTGCTGAGAAGAAAACTCTGGTGCTGCTCTGGATAGCTGCATGCATGAATAAATAAAGAACAACAACAAAAATAAAGTCTCCATCTGGATGGGTGTTGTAGGGCTTTAGCATTAGAGGCTGTCAGAGATGTTTGGTTTGGGAGGAGAAAATTGCGACAGAATACAGAGAAATGGGAAATATGTAAGCTCTAGAAATAGCAGTACCTCTGCTGAGCCTTCTGTATTGTCTTTCACTCTCCGAATGCCATACTGTTAATAAAATTACCACTATAAATATTTGTTTTTAATTTCAAGAACACAAAGACCAGACTGAATACGTGCATTTATAACTGCAATTAAACAATGTTGATTAAAGCATGCTGTTGGAGTCACGATATCAGAAATGTCAGAATGCGTGACTGATCTTGTGAATTCGTCATTGCTGTAATAAAGCGCTACATTTAATGTGATATCATAAAAAACCTCTAAAGCATGAAGAAATTACAGTAAACTGTAAACCTTCATTCTACTCAGTATTTACTATTTTTCTGGAGCTCAGGATTTTATAAGAAGGCCCGTTTACCCATCTTCTGTTTGTTAATAAATATTTTCAATGTTAAGAATGTTTATAAATTTTTCAAAATGTTTGAATTATTAGTTCAATTTGTTCATCCTGTTACAGCATGACACACATTGTCGTCATCATCAACAATGAATGTTATTTTCTTTGACTAAAATTATACTCTATTTCCGTCAGAGTAAATGGACTGAAATGAATGAATATTGCATGCTGAAACACTGAATAAATTTGTCAGAAAACAAAAACTATGACTAAAATAAAAAACAGCAGGCCTGGCTTTTCAGAGGCCGAATAATTTGCATATTCCTTCCATGCAGCTCACAAGGAGAAATAAAAGATAGCTGAGATCTATGGCACGTGCCACCACATTTTTCATGCCATCTTTCTGTATGCTAATGAATCACCACAGTGGTTTATCAGGTTGGTGATGCTTAGTGGTCGTTCCCTGCTTTCCTTGCCATCTGCTTGCTGAGATCACAGACCACATGAGCCAGGCTTATCTGAAAATACACTTCATAAATCATCAACCGATTCCGAAACTCACTGTAACGCTGTACTGGAGTGTTGATCTTGTAAAGGTACAAGACGAAGATATCACTTTCATTCTTCTCTTTGAGAGTAAACTTGCTACTGTAATACTGATACAGAGGTTCTAAACCTTGGGGTCATGACCCATGGTCATTGGGTCACTGAAAATTTCATAAAATACTGTTTCATATTTATTGTATGCATTTTCTGAGCTCAAACCTACAGTATATATTAAACAAGCATCTTGTTTTTACCAGAATACGCATACTGTGGGCTACAACATGGTTACGCATATTGTGAGCTACAACCTGGTCACAAAGGAACACACAGATCTGTCATTGTGTGGGTACACTAAAACTGTACATATTATTTGCATGCATTTATTTGTATAAAGCAGAATTCAGTGCTTGTGTTTGCAGTAAGACCTAGTACTAATCCAAGCTGAAAATAACAACTGAGGTGAGCTGCACACTTTCAGATATAAGAGTATGTTTACATAATATACATATTGTGAATGTTAAACCTGGACTCCTTGCAACAGAAACAAGCAAAATGCAGAGACAAGGGTCTCGCGATGTATTTTTAAAAACATGGTGTAGAAAAAACTGTGCAGCCATTAATAATAATAATGCAATAATAATAATGGATCTGACTAAAAGCAAAATATGTGTTTCTGTGTTTTTAGCATTGTTGCTATTGACCTTTCTATTACCTTTGTTAACTTTCCTCTCTGAGGATTTAGGCTTTGACAACGTGATTTCCTACTCTGTGTGGCGAGTTTAATTATTTCTGAGTGACTGCGGAGTGGCTCTCCAGGTCCGAACTCTTGACAAGGAATTATCAGAATGCAGACCACCCATGGCTGTAAATTAATGACATGCAACAGTGTGAATGTGCGCCCTGGGGGGGACGTGGATTTGGGGTTGGGGATTGATAATGGAAAGAAATGGAGGATCCTCTGATGAATCCTCTCATTCCTGCTATGACCTGAGGGAGAAAAAGCCAAATTAAGTTAAAAGGCCTAAAATGTTTTGGATATTTATTGGTACCCTAATTAGGGATGGCCGCACAAAACTGCATTACGCAAAAAAGTTATTTAAAATTAAAAATTGTTATTTAAAAACAAAAAGTATATGCAGAATAATCATGGATTTCACATCTCCACATTTTGCAATGTTTCAAATTTGTTTCCTCAAACTGTACTCAAGACTGGCAATATTAATGGAAATATGGCAGATTTCTTGGATGTCACTATCACTTACACAGATGCTTATCTCAGAAAATCAATGGCTTCAGTCCTCGTGCGCTAGATATTTAGAGACGGCTAACTCGACTCCGGACAGACTGATGGTGAAATTCGCCATGCTATCATCGCCCTAAGGCAAACGACCATCCGGCTGGTGATGCGGCATAAGCTAATATGCGGTTATTTATTAGAACTGATGCACTACAGCAGATAAGCTTGGCGCCCTTGTTGGCATCTTTCAAGGTAATGACAAAAATTCACAATGCCAGCAGTCACGCACTCCAAGACTTCCTGAGTGGAATTTGCTTATGCTCGGGATCCAACAGGCTTTGGGATGTAACGTGGCATTCTTCAATAGAGGCTGCAGCTCCCTGACAGTGGTGTAAATAACACTCAAGAATGGATGGGGAGAGCTGATATGCATATAGGACAGATGCTCATTTCTCAGTAGAAATGAAGCCTGCAGACAGCCCAGATTTAAAATGATAGTTAATATACAGATAACGATATACCATACCCGCCTCAGCCTTATGCGCCGTTACTTATCTGGTCCACTTATTCATAATGACGTAAATGTGGTAGACACCACAATGTGGTAGATGGCATGTTTCAATGACTAATTAAAAATAGGACTGCTAATTAGAGAAGAGACGGTGGGGCGCATGGCTCTTCATAGTTTCCTGCTTGCATCATACAGATTAACATATTCTAATGTCATGACCTTTAACAGAATTACCTTTCTGCCAAAGAACCTGCACACAGTGACCTGTTGGACCGGGTCCAAAGTCCTACACTCTATTCATATCAGTAGCCTAATACAATGAATAAGCAAAACATTTTTAATTTATGGCTACCAATATAACTGTCATGGGTGTGCATTATTTTAAACACATTTCAAAAGCACAGTTTATTCATTTATATGTAAAACCTTTTTATAGAGAGAAGAATTAGAAATTGCACATTCAAAGACTGTATTTAAAGATTGCTTTAAAAATATAGGTTTGTAAATTGTAGTGCGCATACACACAAAATTAGACACAAATCAATTTACTGCCCATCTGTGGCTGAGGGTATCGAAAAACATATTCAAACATAGAGTACTATTCATTCAGAAGCTCACCGGCACTTTAAGAACTGTGCCCAACCACATAGATAATGACAACTATAATGACATATAAAATAATTCAAAGAAATACAGCGATCTTTTATCCTACACATATTTTTTCTAACCCTTTTAATGGATCAATTGTATTGTAAGAAAAGAAAAGTGAACTTCCTGTCTGACTCCAGCAGATGTGTGCCAGTCTTATTTAACAAAATCATTTATTTCAACGTCTGCTTTTATGTCGCATGGATGATAAACGATGACTCAGCGAGTGACCGCAAATAATAACAATTCTCTACATTCTACCTGACTTACATTACATGACAACATAAAAGAAAAAAAAGAAAAAAAAAGAAAGTCAGGTCTGTATCGAAGAGTTGAACTTCTCGCTTCATGTCAGCAGAATAAAAAGATTTTGGACAGCTGTAAGCAAACAGAATGGGGTAACAGATTTTCTTCTTCAGTTAGCAGAGGACATGCTGTGTAAGACTGTCGTGTTTGTAACTGAACTGGCTCAGATAAACTGAATTATTGGACTGGGTCATGTCTCGGTTTGTCTTCAGCCAAAACATGTCTCCACTGAGCCATTTTTTTTGTGGAGGCACATTTGTCTCCCATGAGGAACAAGTAGTGAGGTCATATATACAGTATATACATAGAGAGAAAAGAGGGATTCTTTACTAGAAGGCAAGGATGATTTATCTGTGTTTTAGGTCAGCTGTTACACCATGTCTCATTCAGTTCAGAGACAGCATGGGAGCTTTGTGTGGCTGCTAAATATGAGTTGGTTTGTGGCTAGTGTCAAACACGTGGACAAAAACACTTGTGGTGAACCTTCACAGTGACTCTGGAACTGTCAGAATGCTGGGCGACAGTATAGGCAGGAACACATGAAGATGGCTGGTTCTGCTGAGCCAGTTCTTTCACTATTTGGCTGAGAGAAAGTCCCTTCAGCACTAAATGGTGTTTCACAATGGGTAAGACATCCTTTGTACAACATTGCTTCATATCCTTTGGCATAATGGCTACCCCACTAGAACAAAACATCTTTCCTAATAAAGACAGAAGGATTAGGTAGATTTAGGCCCATTTTGCATCATTTCCATTTACTTTCAGCGGGTTAAGCAATTCGGTGAATGCTGAACATCTGGTCAGTCTAAGAGAGTACAGATACCCACTTAGAGAAAATTAAAACAAATGGGGGTGGGGAGGGAGAGGTTGGGTGGGGCTGGGAAATGATTTCATGAGCAATTTCCCATATTAGGATTTGTAATACTTTACAAGGAAAACAGATTTTGCCTCAGTTGCTGTACGCATCAATCACATGGCACTCAGAATTGTTTGAGGAGCTAAACCTCACAAGGACACTTTTCCAGACACTGTCTGTGTGTGATTTTAAAATAACTTTTAAAAGATGAAAATGATCCAGATATTCACTCAGCCAGCTCCACAGTCCCATCAAACACATCCTCTTAACCCTAAATGAATTAAACCCTCATTAAATATGCATCTCATTGTTAATCATGTGAATGTTAAGGGCATTAGATATCAATTTGCAAAATGACTTCAAAAATCTCTTTATAGAAATAGTCCTTTGAAAAGGCCTTATAAACTATAATTAATCAAATGGCCGTTGGACATGGATTCTAATGAAAGAGGGTAGTGTGAAAAAATGATATATTAGGAGAAAATGGCCAACACAATAGTACTAGCATAATTACCAAATGTACATACAGTATGTTCATAAATCCTTAATGCAAGCTGATTTCCTATAAAACACTGTTTAAAACAACTGTTAAATGCTAAATTATTATTTTTTTGATGGTAGACACCCAACCGAGCTGCTGAACAGGATTTGATTAGGGCATGATTGGGTAAATTAATGTTTCCTCTATTTAATTCAGTACAGACAATACAGTAGCATTTAAAATTGTGATTCCAAATCAATCATTACAGCTTTACACTGTAATTTAATGTCAGATTAAAAATCTGAAGATACAAAAAAAATTATATGGTGTTTTCTTTTCTTTGTGAAAATGAATTGTTTACAAGAAATAAAAGAAATAGTTTTAACTGGAATAGTTTCAAGGGCTGCCTATTCCAACAGCAGTCTGTAGGTGATTGAAAACAGCAACTGAAATCTGTATTCTAGTCTAAATGAGAAACAAGCAGATGGTGGCAGGGTAGAAAACACAGTGTGGATTCTAAACAGTACATGTATAGTCTCTAATAAATGAGAATATGCAGTATATATATATTTATATATATACTAGCATACATCAGTCATCCTGCAGAACCACACCTGACTAAAACCCTACATGTCATTTTCCTTAATGTGAGGTCACAGTAAAGTGCCAAGCTTAGTGTGATACTTTAAGTTGGTAGCTTGTGAAAAAAGCTTTTGGCCAGAAGCAGGATTTTCTGTCCCACTGTAAGGATCAGAACAATGCAGTAGTAAGAATTGTACGTCTTGTAGCAAGAATCTATATACTGTATAAGCCATTTTACAGAATATTTTCATTTTCTTTCATTCTTTTTTAAAACTTGATTGAACCATGCATTTATTTGAAGAAATATGATTCAGCAGGGCCTCTATGCATTCAGATATTGTAATACAGTGTGTGGAGCACAATTTGTACTTCATATTCACCCAGTCCCTCTATAATCTAAACTGAATTAAGGTATTGTCAGTGTGGCCTCTTTTCATTTCAGAATAATACAGGAAACCAAACAAGCCTGGAAAAACTTAAGATTTGACTGTCAACTCCATTTACTAGACCAAAGGCAATCTGCCAATCCATTATCTGTCTGCTTTACAAAAGCAGTGAACCTGAGATGCTTATCTTTACATGTGACCTACATCCTGTCTAGCAGCTGCCTGTCAGTTTGGCCCTATCACCCCAGACCGCTGCTGAGTGCTTCCTAACACTAATACAGCCATGCCACGCCCATTTCAGCCAATAAAACTAAGAAAAAGCAAATCCTACACATTTGTTTAACACAAACAACATTAAACATATTAGCATAATACCTGTCTTTATCATCTACCACTTCTGAATTCCCCCTCCCCGTTCTGGCTGGATTTCAAACTGATGTTTTGTCATTATAATTATCATCACTGTCATCAACATTAACTCGGCAGATGTCTTTATTTTCCTGACACTGCTTCCCTAAACGGTGACAGTTACTAAATAAAGACTCTCCAGCAAAACACAAATCTTCTCAGTGACATTTAATCTGCCTGCACGTTCAGTGTGTGTGAACAGGAAGTCAAAAGTGTGATTTTTTGCAGTTGAAGTGTGGCCCTGTCCCTCCACCCCATGGTGCTCAGCGCTGTGTGAAATCACATTCCCGGCTGCAGCTGGCTCCGGAAGGCCAGAAGCGTCTTACCTTTGTTCATGTCAATCAGCTGTTTCTTCTTCTGCTGTCTTTCTAGCTTCTCACGCTCAGCCTTCTCCTTTGCTAGCTTGGCTCTCTTGATCTTCTCCTCCATCTCCCTCTTCTTGTGGTTCTCCCTCACAGCATCCTGATGTGACAGAGAGAGAGATATCAGAGAAGGAATGCGAATGAGTCAATGAGGCGTCCACTAACACAATTCTAACAGCACATGCATTGAACAAACACAATACACGGCACTCCATTATAAGTAACAAGAGTATCACCACGCACAATTCAAAGGTCCATCGTTTACTTACTGTTGGTTTAAGCAACAGCAACAGTACAGCAGGCTTTGCTATACTGAAATGCATGGCTGAATAGTATTCTTGAGCATGGTCTCACGTCTTTAAAAAAACATTATTTACAGTTATTTCAGGGCATACTATTGACACACCACCGTTTTATCACTATAATATACAGTACTTGCATGTACAATGTTGCTATGCAACAAATACTGTATGTTTTTAGAGCTGTTGTATGAAAGAATTAGCACACCAGTAGGAGATGCACTACATATCATTACATTGATATGTTGTGTTGAATAGCAATTTGGTAGAACTCTAAAGATTTTCCCACTGCTTATGAACTGAAGGGACCAGAGCTGTAGCCTTTCTGCTTACAGTGAGTGAAACAAGAGGAAGCAGACAGAGATTGTCTAATTGAACATCAAGATGGCTCCTGATACCACTGTGAAGTCCCCATTGAGTTACAATTTCCATAAGCATTAACATGGTGTCAGATAAGACAAGCGCCCATCCTGGATAACTGCAGTGACTGTGTGCCAGGAGGTTCCATTTGTAAAGCTCACCTCATGCTCTCACGTCCTCCTGGAAAGGATTACATTCTGACCAATTACTCCAAATTACATTCTGACAAAGACAAGAGGCTTTTTAATTATTTTACAGCATCATTTTTTTCTCAACTGATGCACATTAGCTGTAAAATTAACGCTTTATCTGCCGTATGTATTGTGTCATTCTAAGTCTACTACAGTGCAACATGTTATGGTCCACTGTTACTCTTCAGCTGACACGCCCTCAATCAGGACTCTGATTGGGTAAAATACAGAGTTCCTTGCAGGTAAATAAAAGATTGTGGGGTCGTGTGCTCATCTCATAAATACAACCAGTTGGATATAGAGTTAAATGCATCATAACAGTGGGTGCAAGTGTGGCCTGTATACTGAGATGCAGAGATATCAGTCTCTTCCTTCGTAAATGCCACAAAGGTGTCAGGTGGTATAAGGACGAAGAGAAATCTGGACGGAGACACGCAGAGGGCACAGAGAGGCAGCGAAGAAGAGAGAATAAGCCACTTCTACATAACCTTTCTCACGCAGCAAAGGTCTCTTCACCCCAGGCCTGTAGCACTAACCTGACAGGCCTTGCCTTTGTGAAGAAAAGAAGTGCTTTGTGTATGTGTAAGTGTGTGTGTACTTGTTCCTCTTTGGTACGACATAAAGAGTGTCGACAGTCTGGCCCTTTCTGGCTCCCTTTGGGTTCTCAACGTGCATGTCGTGCTCAGTGCTGAGACACAAGGATTATGGGTACAGTGCGGAAAGAAAAGAAAAGTACACTTTATCACCATGGTCAATAGAGGAGCTGCTGTCAAGTTCAAGAATGAGAGCCTACATCTACAATATAGCTGTATTTTTACAATACGGCAAGGCAAGGTACGTATGGACATTCAAATATGAGTGAGAGAGAGAGACAGAAAGAGAGAGAGAGAGATCTCTCTCTTTCTGAGAGAGAGAGGCACCTGTTCCCAATTTGCATGTTTCTGCGAAACAACTTTGTCAGCAATGAATATACAGAGTACTTGTTATAATAAAAAGTAATTGAGTCAGCATGCATATGGCTGTCCTTTAAAGAGTGAGAAAAGGAATTCTATATTCATCTATTCATGCCACTGAGTGACAACAAACATTAGCATAAACAATTTTTCCTGTTCTTGTGAATTCACATTTTCAAATAGTGTATTATGAAGTCATTGGCTTATGGGTCTACAAAAAAATGATAGTTCAATCTCAGGCTTGTAAATGGAGATAGCATCAAAATCCTCGTCAAGCGGAAGATCCTTAATTGAAAAATCACTTATTCATAGCAACAAAAATAATTCCTGCTGGCAAAAGTTTTCTAGACAAACACACAAACAATTCTCACTGCAAACACGATTACACGACACAATTATCTCACCCTAATCAAACATGCAAAAACCTTCTTACCATGGCAACACACATGTTTTCAACCCTTTGCCTGATCCCAATTAGCCTGGGGCAGTGTTTATGATTTTATCAATTTTCTTAATTGTGTTCTAGGTATTAGGAAGCCTTACATGAGATAAACAATGCCTAGAGGGTGTGCTTTTGAATATCATTTTTACGTAAACCACCTGCATCACCAATTATAAAATGCCAGAACTGCACTACCATAAAGACGTTAACACAATCTGTGGAGTTACTGTACTGTACGAGAATCAAACACACCAATAACAGCTTGATCATTTTTTTCTCACTGACAATCAGAAAAGCCTTTTATCAGAGGCGTTTAATCTCACGCAAATGTGTTTCCTAAAGTCATAGTGCCTCTTACTGCTACAAAAACACACATCTCAGCTCATATCTCACTGTTGCAGTTACGCTCTATGAAAAGCAAAGGTAAAGGTTGCTTTCCAAAAAGAGTGAAATAAACAGGAAGGATTGAAATCCACAGGAAGTCCTGTGGTTGTCAGCGGTGGCCACTAATCAATATGTTAAGGCAAATTAGGTTGGCTAATTGTGTTTACACACTAAATAATCCAAAGTCATTAGGAAAGCTGATTACGGGGGGGAAAGTCTCCCTTAAAACTCTTTTTGCTTAATTAAAGTACTCAGGAAGGGTTATTTAAAAGCAGAGAGATAGCGCTCTATCTGTATGTCTTAAAAAGGACGAGACCAAGTTGATGCTAAACTGAGCTAACGTACCGCAGAAACATCCAGAACTTATAAATAGCGACATTCTTTACTTTTTATAATTTAGCGGCATAGCCTACAGCAACACAAGTCATTTTACAAAAGGATGTATTGCACATTTTTCTTCTGGCTTCTTAGTAGAAGGACACATTTTAATAAAGGACATGCTGGAAATTTGAACACTGCGCACATACATCCATCTTGAACAAATAAAATGTGAAAGGTATTTATCAAATGTTTAACTGGATGAATTACTGACAGTTACTTAACAGTCTGATCTGTAAATCTGAAAGATGATAATAAACAAACCATTTAAATCTAACAGCAATCAACACAATGTCCCCACCTGGAAAAAAGCACATGTTATGAAAAAACAAAATGTGCTTTTGTGAAGCACAATGTGATCTTTAGATTGGGGACAACAGCCCTACCAGTGGTGTTTGTGCTACTCTGCGAGTGGGATTGTGGCTGTATTAAATTTGCCAATATGGACTCCATCTAACCCAGGTGTGTTTATGCATGCTGGCAAGCACAGGATAGGATGGTGTCCTTCCAGGCAGCCACCGAGGACTAGATGTCTTTGTAAATATATTTGCAGGGTACATGTGCCGCGTAGTGACACTATGGAAACATGCTCCAGCTCCAATCCTGTCCTGTGGAGGTGGCTTTGTTGGTGCTCCTGTTTGCCCAGCCATAGAATAGAATATCTAAAAAGTTTTATGTCCACACACCTCCTCTCTCAGCTATGGGCTCTATTATTCATCTTTGTTTGGTAGAACAATCTAACCCAAACCACATATATATTCAGCTATGTACCACATACATATTCATTGCAATGTTTTAGATAGTTGGCTATTGAGAGAGTGAAGCCGCATCAAAAACGCTGAAATCACAGATGGGCCTATTTGGCCAACACAAAATGTAAACTAACTGAACCACATTTGATGATATTTGATGAGGGTTTTTGAAACTTTTGGATCATATTCCGCTCATTAGTTTTTCAGCAGGCTGTGAGAGGCCTATAAATTTGCCAAGAGTAAAAAGTGGCCGACGTTGTGTGTGTTGATTCAAACATTAGACAAATCTAGAGGGACACTCCATTAGGTTTAAGTGTGATCACTGCAGAAGCCAATCTGGTGCAGGCTGTGTGGAGGAAATGACATCACACTACATACACCCTTCATTACTAACATCATTCTCATGGCCAACAGAACTGTGTGTTTACAAGATAAAGCCGTACTCCTTTATAGCCAGTGTTCACTAATGCACAATTGCAAGCACCAGTGCGCGAGGAGTACGCACACTCACACAACATGCGCACTTGTGTGCTCCATTGATTAGCTTAGTCATGTTTGTCATATGCCATCACAGAGGCTCAACCTCTGCTGACTCTATTGGTCTAATCAGTGGCTCACTCAATTAACAAGTGAGACTGTTAGTTCATCTCCATCTGCTGTGCTTTGATAAGTCATTAATATACTGATGCTCATCCACAGCCTCTAGTCAGTATTACACACTGAAGACTCTTTCTCTCCGCAGTCCAAATCTGTCCAGAAAAATTTCAAATCAAATTTCTTTGCTATTGACCCTGAAAAGAAATATAGCTAATGGAATCCCCTTATCTGTGTGGGGTTGTGTGTGCATGTGTGTGCTTCATGGGAACTGGCAGGCAGTTTTCATTCACTCAAATGGATATGTCACCCAGAAAATTTAACAAATGCCAGTGTGAATCATTTGTGAGGATTAATGTTTATTCCTAAATAATTCAAAACTACAAAGCGCCAAAATTATGGCATAGGTGAGATGTACATTATTAGATATAAGCCAAATTAAATTAAACGAGGTTTCTACCATAAATATATTTAAAAATGTTTTCTGCCATTTGCTGGAACCTGGGACTGCAGTCCACCTTGTTCAGGTGAGAGATTGTATCTGAGATCTGAGGCTCCATTGGGCAGTTTCTAGTGACAAGCACATTATCTGTACACACAGCATGTGTAAAGGTCTGTTTATGGAGTGAATTTAATATTTGTACAGTTATGAAGTGTGGGAATTTGGACCAATGAGATTTTACAATGGGCGGAGCTACTCAACACAATCGTGTCTGGTTAGGAGTCAGTGTAACACATTCTCACCTCACACACATCACAGCATTGGTTCTTATGAATCAATTTGACTGGATATTGAATATTTTTTTACACAGAAACTCACACAGGGTCAAATTCATAGATATACTGTGAAAAGACAAGGCAATAATGAAAATAAAACCAACAAAGGAAACACTATATTCCTAGAGAAGCTGTAAAATGGCACAGAGGGAATATCCGGGGTGCTGGTCAACCGGCTGTGTTTGTGTTCCCTACCAGCTCTGCTCTTCCAAGCACTGAAGTGTAAATCAGTAATAACTTATTCATAAAGAACTATTCGCTTAAGAGAATAATTTATTTTCATAGATGCCCCTTTTACAGGCGTTCAGCGCTTCATCCTGGGGGAAGCGCCATGTCATGTGTTGCTTGACTTTGATCAGGGGGAACAGAAGTTGGTTTTTAGATACGCTTGTAAGAGAGGGGTGAGAGAGGAGCTTCAGACAAGGAGACCTTGCCATTCACTGTAATGGGTTTCGAAGACTTTGAGCATACCTTCTGGACATCGTGTCATCACACAACTTTTCTGCTGGAAGGGAGCTCTGATGTAGGCAGAAGCAGGGGAAATGAAGAGACACTTAAATATACCTTTAAAAGATTCCCCCCCTGAGATTCAAAGCTTTGTGTGGAGGTGTTCTGAGCCCCCCCCACCCCCCACCCCCCTTTACTGGCCCATATTGAGGCACCATTTTAGATCAAAACTACCCCAATCCCAGGATGCTTTGACCACAGTGAAGCTAAAACCTTTTTTCCTTGTACTGAAAAGCTTGCTCCCTTGCAAAGGAAATTTCATTAAATGATACTGGTACTGCAAACCAAAGATTTTTTTTCTACATTTTCTAATAAAATTTTATGAAAACTTTTATAAACATACTACAGGGCTACAAACCTTGTGAGATTTGCAATAAATATGTAAAGCTACATAAATAAATACACCAACTAAAGTTTTCTATATAGTAATATAGACCCATTTGGGTTTTAAGCAAGTAAGCAAAGTCAGGATTTTAAAACATTAAATCTCTCTCTCTTTCTCTTATATATATATATATATATATATATATATACACAGTGGTATGCAAAAGTTTAGGCACCCCTTGTAGAATCTGTGAAAATGTGAATAATTTTAACAAAATAAGAGTTATCATACCAAAGCATGTTATGTTTTATTAAGTACTGTCCTGAGTGACATATTTTACATAAAATATTTTTACATATACTCCTCAAGTTTGAGCACCCTTGGTTCTTACACATACATATATATATACTATATATCAATTACCTGAAAATCTCATACGGTCTTAGTACCCTAAGATGTACCTGAAACACCTCCTGTTTGAATAAATCCAAATCCTATCAGCAATAACCCAGTCCTACCTGCATAAACCCCAGGTATATATTTTTTTAGACAGGAAGGAGGCGTTTTCTTGATATCCGACACATACAGAAGCTAATGAAACTCTGAAAGGATAAGAAGCTTCTAGGACTCTTTTATCTGCTTGAGGCCACACATTTGGTAATACATTATACATTCCCTTCTTAGCACACTCTATGTATGCTTTAATCTGCACTGTAAGCCCGTCCCTCCATCTCCTCACTGAGGTGTCAAGAAAAATGTCTTTATCAAATCTGATAAATAAGCCAAATCATTCCGTACGCTTAAGACAAGGCTAACAGTTTTAGTGTTTAAAGCTACAGTATATACTGATAAAAACTTTATATCAATACAAAGAAGAGAAAGTTGGTAAAAAGGATTCTGCGCCTTCATTTTACATGACAGACGTTGCCAAAGCAATTTTACATTTAATCATACCACCAAACAGCAACTCTGACCTGTACGGTCTAGCTGTGGAAAGGGCATTCAAAGTTTTAATAAAAAGTATATTAGCTATACTGCTCAAGAACTCTTCCTAAAGAAATACACACATTGGATTGAAAGAGAAAGCAACACTGAGTGAAAACAAAAACAGAAAACAACTCTATTCATCCGTAAGTAGTGAAGAGTGCACAGGTAAACAGCACTCATGTTTTAGCAGAGCTACTGTACTCACCATGAAGAGGTTGCGGAAGTTAGCCAGGTCTCCAAAGAAGTCCTCGATGCTGACCGCGTGTGGGTCAAAGGCGAAGAAGCTCCCCAGACTTTCATAAAGCTTCTGCATATTCTTGTGCATGGTGGAGAGCTTCTCGTACTGCTCTCGGGAATGCTTGGAAAAGCCGTGAGACACAAAGCGGTTAAGGAAGGACAAGCAAGTTTGGTATCACCACAGCCATATCAAAGCACATGGGCTTGTACAGTGATGGATAAACATTGACAGAAAAAGCCTTTAAAATCTCTTTTCCCAATCCTTCTGAAAAGGAGCCAATGCAGCTCTGCAGAGGTCAAGCGAGACAAACAGAGTCATTCTATAACCTCTCTATCTAACTTTGGAATCATGGGAACGCTGAGCTATTAGCATCACTGCAGCTGTGATAGAGGAGAGCATCATAGTCTGGGGGGCTAACACAGATGCTGGAGAGAATAGCTGATCGTAGTCACTGTTTCATTGTTTCTCCCCAAAAGAGTGGGTCAGAGCACGCTGGACCCCCTGTGTGAAATGCAGTGTGTAATTTAAAGAGCAGATGAAGGCAGGTTCTCTCGCTGAATAGCTATTGACAGCTCCTGCGTTATCTCACGGCTCATGAGGCACACATGGACCGTCCCCAGGCTCATAAACTACAAGCACACACATACATAAACAAACAGACAGTGTACATCAATAGAGCTTTACTTTCTTTCTGCTGAATGCTAATAAAGCAGCACGGTGTACAAAGCAGGCGATTTAGCTACACATCCCTCCACACACAGCCCTCCATTTTCAGGCAATCGTGTATCCTGGATTCAAAGCTCTGTGGATGGCCTGAGTTTGGCCCTTTTGAAAGAACTCAGAGACTATATCAGTTCATGACTAGCATTTTATTAACGCTATTCATATCAGCTGCTCAGACGTGACACAGATTGTTTAGCAGACATCTGATAAGAATTGATTATGGCTGGAATTGAAAGGAATTGTGCAAAGGAAAGAAACCTACTAAATCATTCAAACTGAAATGTGCAATATTTTCAATGATGAAATACTCCTATCACAGATTAATATGCAGAGACAACTACTGTATCTGATTTCTCTCAGAAACAATAAACTCTGAATATGGTGCATAAATATTATATATATAATATATATATGATATAACTAATTATATAAATGATATAAATAACTAATGAACTAATGATATAAATACACAAACACATTTATGTATGTATGTAATTTTTGGCCAAGTAGTGTATTAATCTCTCCATCAATCCATCCATCTTTGCTCCCACCAACCACACGTTTGTGCATGGATTATGCAGTGAATTGAAAACTCTTAACAATTGTATGTATGCATCTGGAACGTCACGGCTCTGTCTCACCTGTACCGCCCATTATTTCGCTACAGCCTACACAAACAATCTATCCTCAAAGTCCCAGTTATTCACTGCGGGAGTTTTTAAAACCTGAACAGAAACAACATTTGAGACTGAATACCTGCAATAATGTCTGCATTTGTTTTCATCTCTGTCCTTGGGGCTGAAATTTATGAGTTCTTTTGACAAGTGCAAAATGACTTCCTGTTTCGGTTAAAGCCATAACATAAGGCAGCAATCCTCAAGCGGTAATGCAATGTGCTCAATTTAACCCTGAATGCTTTAATATCTTTTGTTTGACCAGGCACTGTTTAAGATGATGGGTATAGATGGAGCAAAATCAAAGCAATGGAGCTTTTGTTTAGTCTCGATTGGATAAGATACTGAAAGCACTGCTTTTTATTGAGAGAAAGAGTTGAGAAATATGTGGGTGTGTTTGACAATAGCTCATCACAGTCATACACAGTTCCACTGGACTGGGCCGAGCCCTCACCGGCTATTATTTCCACATCAAAGATGTCACATTGACAACAGCTGACATGCACGGCCCAATATCATCCCTGCATTCTCCTCCAAAAAGGCAATTCCTTCAACTGTTTCTCTTGCGTTTCTTTGCTTCAGTCTCTCTCTCTCTCTCTCTCTTGCTTTCTCCTTCCTTTACCTCTGTAAGAACTTTCAAAGTACACACTTCATGCTTTTTGTGTCACCTGTGTCACCTCAGCTTCAAATACTGGGTTGGAGAGAGAGGTTCCTGGATGAAACGTTATGCGCTTCCTTTTCCTAAGCAAGCTCTGTCTGTTGGCTCTCTCTCACTTTCTCTCCAGCTGTCCTCAAAGAAAGGAACACACATGTTTCCCCAGAAATACCATATTTCACTGTACAGAAAGGCTAGCTTACCCATCACAGAAAGATGGTCCTGTTTTAGTCTTCCATAAGAATAAATAGTTACTGCTAGATGTTCTGGCAAGACAGTGTTAGAAAAATAGCATAAAAACACCCTTAATCCTCATTAGTTTAGAAAAGTTTTTAATGAAATTCCACAGAAGAAGAGAATTTCACATATCATACACTCAGTACATGAAAAATGACTAAAATTCCTCATGACAGGGTGAAAAACAATTCCCCTACCTAAAAGCAGCCAGAAAGTGAATTCCAAACCCTGCCACCTGTGAAGCCTGCTATAAATTACCTTGTTTGTGTACCTGTGCACTTGTATGAGAGAATAAAATGGTGCATGGCTCCCTTAGGCAAGGCCAAAAAGGCCTCCTTAATAAATCTCCCCTAACCCACTTCCATTAATGTTTATTTAATGCTTTCCTGCGTGCCTCCTGGCTCTATGCTGGAAGGCAGATAGCAAGTAAGCTTTTAGTGAGGATTGACTTTATCATCTCTCCTCAATACCAGAATCCCACAGCCAATCTACATACATCCTACCCAACAGCTGGACTTTAGTTGGGAACAGGAGGTGGCCACACTCTTGCCAGAACAGCAATCAGGACCGCCTTTCCTGGCTTTAGAGCACATGTCCGGGACAGGAAACATCTTTGGTGGTTTATGGAGCACTAATGGCTTGCCGTAGGGTGATGGAGGAAACTAAATGCATTTCCAAGGGAGATGTGGCAGTTTTTGGTGTTGGGAAATGGCACAAACAGAGAGAGTGCCTCCAGCATTTGGCAAAGTAGTGGGTGAGGTCTAGTCAGACTTATTGGACCAATGAAAGTGGAATGCTGTGTTCTCTACATCCCTTCTGATCTGTGAAGGTCAACCCATAAAGTTCCCAGGTAAACACTTTACAATCTCAGTTTCTGCGCTCTTATTTTTCAATCACTCCTCACTGAAGTCATTGGATGGCACTTACTGTGTACTTGCATCATTCAAGACAACGACAATGAACTGTGACTCGCTGAAATGCAACCGAAGGACAAGGTGTTCAGTAGATTATGCAGAGGAAATAAAGAGACTGCATTAACATTCATCTCCACAAAACAATACGAGTGACAAATAATGACACTTCCTTCAGGCAAATATGAATAAAAATAATAGAAATCCATACCGCATGCATTCGAATAAGAGTTCTCTGCCTGCAGGAAAATAAAAATATTTGGAGAAAATCAGATGAGATCACTTTTAACTGTGAAAATAAGTTTTGTATCAAATTGAACGACACAGTTCTCTAAATTCTTTGAGGATTTCTGGACGGGATCCAAACTAATTAACACAACACCTTGGATGGGGATCAACACAGTGCCACCGTCAGGCTTTCCGCCACACACATTTCCAGCACGCCACTATCGCAGTCCTGTCTACTCCCAAAAGCTGCCAACGCAGCCATGACTGTCAGATAATATCGCTGCAGTCACTTCCATGTGTAATTAGGCTGTATTGTGCAGCTGTACAAGCAATCAAGCGCTTGAACTCAATCAAAAACTTTCTCTCAGACTCTGTCAGGGTACCTCTGGAAAATTTAGAGAGCAAGCTACTGATTAATGGCGCATTATTTACAGAAATTCGAGCCTAGCGTGCTGTGATCTGAACAGTAATGAGAACAGCCATGGCTGAAACTAATTTCTTAAAAGGAGGAAAACAGGAAAATTGCTCAGGCAGTAATAAAGAAGATAAGGCTTGAGTTTTTGATGACTCATTTTGAGTTGGCTGAGGAATATTTCATTTTTGCTGATTCACATGTTATGGATTTTACAAGCTCTACAGGACAGGTCACATTGATTATTCTCTCTGAAGCTGAAATGGATAAAAGGCCTTAGCACTCTGGCGTATACAAACCACGTCACTGGCACATTCATGTCACAGTCAGATGTGTTTGGAAGCATTCACCATTAAAAAGATTAGCAAAGTTCATCACTAGCACATTAAGATTGCAATTCTGGTGTGGCACATCAAGCTTGTTAAATGGCTTTACCAGCCAGATCTCTTTAAATAACCAGATTTAAAAAAAAACATGAAAATAGTTTGTAGTTTAGTTAAGAAAAGCATCACATTACTTTTATATAATAGAATATGGTACATAAAAATATGACTATATATTATATATACTTTGATTTATTGTGATCACAACTGTTTAGTAGTAACATAATTAACGTAGTTCTATTGGTGTTTTAATGCATTTCTATTATTCTAAACTGTGAAAAATAACTAAATAAATTGTGATTCTACAAGTACAAGCGGAGCTCGTCCATAGACCTTGGTCAGCAGGCCCACACAAACAGACACAAAACAAATGGAAGTCAAGTATTTTAACATGCAAACCTTCATTGACTCTCAGACTCTCACTTATTCTCTTATCAGTGAGTAGAGCTGGCAGCTGAGAGCGAATACTGCATGCAGATCAGATTAGCGCCGGTCTCTCCTGTAGGCTGTGTGTTCTACACACCCGTATTAACCGACAGTGCTGGGGGTCTAATATCACCTCCACACACAGGCTCGTAATTAAAGCCTCGGCCCTTGGCAATAACCGGGATGCAATGTGTCGATAGCAATGGCGAGACAGCAGAAAAACGAATTCCTTCCCTCCGCGGTGAGGTCGGACCCCTCGTCACATCATGCTCTGTGTCATAACAGCAGAAAGGCCCTCTTCCTCTTCATTTGAAAAATTAAAGCAGGATTCACAGTCAATTTCACTGTCAATTTATTCTGCCTCCCTGCAAATGAAATATTTATGGATTTGGGAGATGAGCCTCTGATGCCTCTCGCACCGGCATCCAGCTGCACGCAAGGCGAAACTCGCAGAGAGCTGTCCAACCTATCATCCAAACAGCAGCACCTCCAGAGGATGAAGCAAACAGTGTTTACGAGCTACGAGCCACAGTTAAAAACCGTAGGTACGAGAGGTGCTGAAAAATTCAAAAGGGAATGGATTTCAGCATCCTGTGCCTTAAGGTGAACTAACAGCATGTCTTGGACTCAGCACATATAGAAACCTTACGGCTATGTGTTGATTAACGACACTATCACAGAGAAGTCATGAGAGGAAGTGTGAAGCTCTCAGGAGAAGGTCTGGAGGTTATTTATAGCCAAACACCATGTACAGTATGTGCATGTTACAAGGTTCTATTGAAGGTTCTCTTTCATATCTGTGCTCTGTTGACCTTATCCTGCCACTTACAGATGTAGTTTGTCTCACACGTTCTCCAACGAGTTCACACACTCTGTTTTTCACTTCAGCGCCCTGTCACATCACTCTTTCTCATTAGATCAGAAGTGTTTATCTGCTTTTGAAGGATAAACAAATATATTACAGATGAAAGGTTTTAAGTAGTTTGAAGTCATAAGGCAATCTCTATTCAAAAGTCAGCATCACTGCCTTACTGTACACACTCTGACCAGAATTACTTCTGTGATGTACATACTAATGCAGGTCTCTAATAAGTGCCATTATGCAGATTGTGTGACACAGATCTGTTGTATAAGTGTGGGCTGTGCACCTGATAATATCCCTCAGGCAGGCTGCTGGTTATGCTATAGGTGCTTTCTCTCCGTCTATCTCTCAGCATGCCTTCACCTGCTAGTAATTAAGTTTATCACTCCTAACAAACTGCTCTGTGATTACACGAATTACACAATTGGTTTCAGCGATTGCTATCGTACAGCTGATGAAATGAGAACAATTGCAGGCTTCTTCATTTTAATTGAAAACCACACTGGCATACAGCAGGCAGTTCTGAGTGAGAGAGAGGGGAAGAGGGAGAGAGACTAATAATATGAGGTATATAACTGAGAAATGCTGAGAAAGAGCAGAGGAAGGGAAAATAGGTGGGTTTAACATTTTCAATAGTGGCACAAGTTTGTCTAGCTGGTTAAAAGCAATATCCTATAAGGATATAACCCAGATTTTACCTTTCTAACAGTTGTGGTGGATGAAATGAGAGTGGCTCTCAGGAGGGCGGTTAATATATTTCCTGAGCAAGCCTGTAATCAAGACTAGTAAGATTGTTCTGATGGGGTCCCTGCTGAGCTGGCTTTGAAGTACGCCTCCAGACGACTAAGTGTTTTAAATGTCAATAGAATTGGAGGTTTTCCTTTTTTTCGACATATAAAACTTCAGTACAAATAGCTGGTCTAAGCACTTAAACGCTTTTAGCTCTATACAAATTGGATCAATAGTGAGTACTTTTGATGCAAACCGAACTGTTGTCCTTCTAGTTTTCTATTTCATTTTATTCCTTATCTTGTGGTTATTACTTTAATGAGGGTCTATTTGTTTATTTCGGGAAATCAATTCCAACACTCTCAAATGAACAACTATTTAGATTGGCTGAACAACTCATTCACAGGATGTTTGCCAGACTCTGAGAGATTGCGGCATGTTCACACACCCAAAGAGAAAGAGAGATAGAGAGAGAAAGAGACAGAGAAGGAGAGAGAGAGAGAGAGAAGGAAAGAGAGAGAAGCTACATGAAGTATTGATCAATCTGTTCCTGTTGAACCGGTAGGGTGCTGTGACAAGCAATAGCTCCATTCAATATCTCTATCATTCTCACAGTATTTGGCCTAACAGCAGGTCACAACAGTTCTGAAGGGCTGAGAGAACATTTTGATTCCTTAATAAATTCCATTAAAAGACTCTGAACCCATTTCTATTTTTGTAGCAACTCCAGTTTAATGAAGTGTCCAGAGAAAAAGAAATCTAATGAAGTACCAACAGCACCTGTGCAACATTAGGTGGACCATGAACTAAGTGTGGTTTATAAGAGACCCATACATCAGCCAGACCTAATAATCCTGATAAACACAAGCAGTGGTTTCCCCTTGGGTCACTTTCTTAATCTAACAATAAGAAATGATTTCTGTATGTGTGTGTGTGTGTTTATAATCATCACTTTTTTCTCATTTTCTATTATTAAATTACATGGCATGTACTATATAAACCATCCTGCGTTCTATTGATATCGGCCAGTAAAGAAAATCCATACTGGTCCACCTCTACTCAAGGTGTTAAAAAGTTCAGTAAGAAAACTTTCCATGATTACAGCAATATGCCTCATGCACCAACCATGCAGAACAGATGTTGCATTTAAACCATACAGTGTGTTGTGGAAAAAGGTTTCTGCAATCTATAAAAGTTTATGTTCACAGCTGCTCTAATAAGTAATAATCAGCAAATTTAGGTGCAGAGCTCCGTATGCACCCTGCTGGTTATAAAAGGGGAAATTTTCTTGTGTGCAGATCCTCTCTGATTAGATTAAGTGCAGACATGGTAAAAATGAAAATCATATTTACGGTACAGCATCATACATCTACTGCAGCCCTGTGTCAAGTCTGGGGGTAGGACAGCCTGCTGAAATAATGGGATGGTCTCCAGTGAAGACAAGACGACACAGCCACTATTTTTAGCGAATTAATTTAAGGCTCTGAATAATTAACTGATAATTATCTGGCAATCATGTGTAAGATAAAATGATCTCTCAGAGTTTCTCCAGCAAAAGCTGAAGAGTTTGTGGAAATGTTAAACTGACAAGGAGAATGAGACACATATCCTGAAGGCAAGTGGATTTGCGAATCATTAATGTCTAATGAGTGACAGGAAACTTGCGCCCACACAGTGTTTGTTTGTGACATAAGAGAGGGGGATTCTGTCTCCTCCAGCCCAAGCTGATCAGAGAAACAGTGCCGCTAACGCTCCTTCATGTAAACACCTTCAGAATGAGCGAATGTCTAGCGCAGAGACGTTTGAAAAACTGACGGGCTTACGTAAAATGTTTCAGACTACTGTTATATTCTGAGCAGTTATGGCTGTGATGGAAATGACAAAAAAGAGCTGCTTTCTTTTATCTAGTCAACAAGAAGAAATGCAGCCTTTAAAAAAACTGGTTTCTCAAGGCCGAAACATTTTGTGTTTAGAGTTTATTCTTTGTTATATACTTTACATTTTTAGATTACATGCTTGCCACATGGCAATGGCCTTGCTCATTTTTAACTGGGCCTCTTGTGAATAGAGAAAAGGTGAAAAGAAAAACAGCTCAACACAAAGTTGGGATATGTGAGGATATAATGCTGCCTTTATATGTCTTTAGCTCTCTATTAAATTCAGAATGAAAAAAAAACTCCCTTATTGCTCATAACGGTCCAAGGGCTTCTTGACAATCTGACACCTCGCATACTGAGTACAAAATAACACCTGAAACCTCTATAAGAACTTTTTTGTTAGTCTGTGAGTGAGTCTGTAAACCTTTAGAAAATGTTGACTGGCATTCTCAAGAGTCAAAAAAAGTTTAGTTATTGAAGTGCTTGATTAAATTTATAAAATTTCACCTATTTACGAAAACAAGAAAATAACAAGCACTTTCACATAAAACGTACAACCACAAAAAAGGTTAAGACAAGGACTAGGGAAATCACATCACAATCTGGGTGACATTAATGACATTCAATATTTGTCTTTTCTCCTCTAATGTGGCACAGGTCTTTTTCTGTTCACAAATAAGTCATTCATTGAAAGAGTCTATTGAGATGCCATAGCAACATGTTGAAATTCTTTCTCTCATTGCCTTTGTGCACATCTGAAGTGAAAAGGCAGAAAAAAAGTCAGTGAGAACCTTTATGCCCCAGATACAGTCACTCCACACCAACCTGCTATACACTGACAGCTCATAAATTGCCCAAAGCTATGTGTTTGTGCTTCAACTTGAATATCAGAGTGGCCTACCACCAGTTACCCATAATTCTCTTCAGCTTCAACTAGCTTTTCCTCCACCTGCCTGTCTTTCTGTCTGTCTGACTCTCCACCCCTCTCTCCTCTCCTGCCCCTCCTCTCAATCTCTCTTTATACATTGTTCCACCAGCATATTTATGTCAAACCATCTGTCAAGCTAACTGTATCAACCCGTCAATCCGTCTATCTCACTGTCATTTTATTTCTCCCCTCCTCTGTTTCTAGTCCGGTACTGTGGAGGCTGATATCTAATTTCAAAACACTGTACCTCCTCAGTGCCAGCGAGCTGCGGAGAGACACGAGTACAAATGGAAATGTGGATTGTGCCCAGACATCATCCATCTGACAGCTGCTTTTTAATATCAAAAAATGAACCTTTCACAAGCTATGTAGTTTACACACAAACAACAACAACAACGCCTATTTAAAACGAGACGAGGAAGAAAAGTGTTTTTTTGGTGGTGAAAATGGTAAGGATGATGAATATGTAACTGGTCGGACACAGTTGAGTATTGTGTCGTTTACAATAACAAAATGTCTTGTGAAGCTCAATTACTTGGGCTCTTGTGGTGCGTGTGTCGAGAAGGTAGGCTGACAGGTTACCTGCTTCCCACTGTGCAACCTTTCATGAAATCAATGCTGCAGCTAAATGTGGCACCCCTCTTAACTGTTAGCCCCCATCCACCGAAAGAAGAAAAACAGACAGAAAACAGATACATTCACCAACTTATCATAACTGTATCTTCAAGTGCCGATTGACAGCAGACTACTGGCTATTTAGAAACATGACTGTAAGAGCTGCTCTAGTGTTTAGGAGTTAACAGATCATCTCTCATTACACTCATCCAGAGTGTTGTGGAGCAGCTAAAACCTCTCTCTGACAAGGCACCATCTCAGTGGTGAAACAGGTTCAACACAACCTTGATATGTTCAATGTCAGCACTTTGATTAAGGCCAGGGAAAAGGAGCAAAAAATCCATAAATATATCATCAAGACTCTGGCAGGAGAGCACGCCGGCGAGCCTGATGTCTGCCCAGCAAACAGACGTTTGAAAAGTCCTGTCTTCAACCTGCACAAAAGAACACTCGGATCTATTCTTCAAACACATATCTGAAAGACGCTTCAAGCACTTTCAAAGGATCGAAAATGATAGCAGTAGTCCACAAACAGCCAGACTTTCACGGCATTTACTTATATAAGTACCAGAGGTCTGAGCGCCTGCAAGGTTTTTAACAGAGGAGACAAAACGATATGAAAGCCGACACGTTTTGTCCAGAGAGATCATTGAGAATAAGTGAGATTGATTGGATGAACAGACTGAAGCTACTCTGGGTTGTTTACACAGGCAGATACGTTCCAGATGCCACCAGCACGAGAGCTGCATTAATCTAAATGGATCTGCGCACCTTCAGCAGGTGCTGCTGACAGAAACGAGCTGTAGGAAGAAAATAAGTGCGACTTTGACACAGAACTCCATTTTCATTTGGAGGCGGCCATTTTGTGCACTCTGTGACATTCATTTGCGCAATGAGGGATCTTAGAGTCTCACCGGCTCCTCTCATTAACATTAACCGCCGCAATTCAGAGCCAACGCGCATTAACCCACTTACTTTTCTAATTACCTTTCCTCTACTTTTTATTATCTGCTTTCCATCCAACCTGAGGTTTAGTCAGAGAACCTGCCATTCATAATACTGGTGCTATACACTCTATGAAAGATGCCTCGTGTTTTGCTGAAGAAGTATTTATAAGTAAACTCTTCTGCAGATGTTTGAGGGGATGAATGGATTGATTTCAAATGTTTTAGCAAGAGGCAGTTCAGTAATAAATCACTTAAAGGTTCAGTGGCTTCGATACAAAACAAGTATTTATAATCAGATGCAATGCAGACCTGTATCTACAGGGCAATTAGGTGCTCATTTCATTCATAACAGGACCTAGGTTTCTATCTCAGATGCTTTGATGAAATTAAAAAGAAAGCAAATGGGACATAAATGGCAAAGTACTTCTTTTTCAAAGTTTATTTTTTCCTTCTACATTTTTACTTGACGTTATAAAGGATAAATGCTTAATACAACAATCTGAATTTCTCTTGCCCTGGAGTTCAGCTACAGAAACATTTAAAAGCTCAAAATCCCAGACCAGAAGAAGAAGAGTTTTCTTCGTCTTTTTGTATTGCCAACAGTATTAGTGTCAGCAAGCCCACGTGAATGCCAAAACACTCGCTCATTCTGCCTCCGTTATTTATTATGGCAAACTAAGAGGGGACATAACTTGAAGGAAAAGCTTTGCTCTTTGGCTAATTGTAATTAGATGCTTAATTGTCTATGTCACATGCATTCTCCTGCTTGTGAGTGGTAAACATGCAAAAAAAACTGCCACTTTCCACGAATAAACCAGCCAGAGCAAGACTGCAGTTTAACACCCTCTCTGCTGACACTAATTACACAAAACATTATGCTCACATCTGAATACATTGTTCAAACAACAATAATACCAACTAAAAATTACAACAAATAAATAAATAAACCCTGAAATAAACCAGAACATATTTACATGTAGTTCTTGCATCTCAATAATGGACAAAAACAGGTTTGATGAGCTCTGAACTTATTTAGATGTTAACAAAAGCTTATTAATAAAAGAAAGCGTAGGACAAATGACAGAGAATTGCAAGCACTTTGGCCAATCGTGAAATGTCACTGACAAATTATGTCAAAAAAAAAGCTGTATGTCATAGTGATATAAAAAGTGGTATAATAAAGTGTCACCATAACAGTACTTTCAGAAAACCATGTGTCTAAGCAATAGTGCACTTTAATTATACTACTTTATGTTGTACTTTTTGGGCAACTACATTAACAAAAAAATTGTATCCCGATCTACTTAGATGTATATATTTAAAAGTTTTACTACTAACTTTTAGATATTAGTCTAAATAGCATAAGTATCCTATAAATATACATTAATTTCACCTTTAATTAGATTTTCGGCCAACTGAAACGCCAGAGAACCATAGACTAGAAACGATCCCGCAAGGATCCAATAGCGCCTAATAAGCCGGTATCTGCGCACACGTGTACAGGCCTGCTTGATTAGCTCATATATATCCTCACCTGGAGGATCGTAAGCTAGACCTCACGCTGCCACGCGAGATTAGCCATAACCGCTGTTTTATGTCTGCTCTTCAATTTTCAAAATCCAATTTAAAAAAAGGAGGGGCAGCACGGGAGATTCAAACGATCACACAGCCCGACGTGAAGTCTATTTTTGGAACAATCATTTGGAATTAGTACAGACAACGACTGGATGTGTTATCAAAATAATCAAAATCAATTCTTTGCATTTCTTATTCGTATGCAAATTGCAACGCTTACCATTGTGTCTTTTATCGCTAGCTAGCAAAGCAGAGCGTGAGTTATAATTGCTGCAATGTTTCATGAGGCAAATTTGGAAAATGAAAGTGAGTTGCTCGAATCCCAGGAGAACAGTAGCTGAACCTGTGGCACAGCGGCAGATGAAAGCATTCCTGAGAGATTGTTCTCTCTACATACTCTAAAGAGTATGAAAGAGTTAACAATCCACTTTAAGATTTAGTCAAAGTGAATCAGGGAATTAGAGGAAATGAAAATCTCATCTCTTTACATCCCCTCTGTCTCGATAAAGAGTAAAGCACAAGACAGATATGGTGTTAAAGCAAATCTCTGAGATATACTTTTAGAGCAAATTGTAACTTAGAACTGACAAGCTTATTCCTGTGATCTCTACGAACTGCTGTGAGTAGCAAGTTCATGACAGGCATCGCTTGGTCCTTTATACTTTGAACACTGAAGTGGCAAGATTCTGGTATGTGTTTGCTTACGCAACTGAAATCACTGCACTGTGGAATTGAGGCAAATTCACTCAAGCTATGAGAGAAAAAATGAGCTATCTCTGCGTTCAACAAAAACCTTACGACGAAGTCCTGAAATTAAAATGCTACATTTAAACTTGTTAATTTAAGGCTGTGATTATTTGTTTTAATAAAATTTTGGAAATACAAAAAAGGTATTAAGCTAAACGGAAGCTAATGTCCTCAAGTATGGGGCAACAAAGGTATCTGATTATCCCCACAGAAGAGAAAGAAGAGTCTATCATATCAGATAGTGCGGTAGATCTTTTCACTAAAGGAAGATAAGCAGATATTGTGTAGGGATTAAGTTATCAGAACGCGGATCAGCAAGTTGATAAGTGAAATTCCAGGAAAATGCTTTAGTCTGATAAGTGAGAGACAATGAAAGGATCACTGACTCTGTATACATATCACACATACAGCAAACACACAAACATGAATCCAGCTTCTGTGAAGATATAGGAAATTACGCAAGCAACACACAACACTCTTATTAAATGCTATATGGAAAGCAGCTGGTGATCTGGATTCTGAATCACGTCTGAGCAGGTCAGTTTTTCTCCTGGTGAGACATACCGAACAGTGCTGAAACAGATGCTCAACCTGTACACAAACTTATGTAATTTATAATTGGAAATGTGACATAAAACGAGCAACAGAGAGAAAAAAGAGATACACATACTTTGTATTGGGGGAGAGACAAACAGGCTTTGACAGTGCAGCATGTACGGCAATTACAACTGGGTGGTGGATGAGACCGTAAAGAGCCAGCAGAAGGATTTCCTACAGTAGTGTGGCCTTCACAAAGCTGCCATTAGAGAGTGTCTTCTGTTATTACGGTCTCCCTGAAGTCAATCAACCATCTTAAAATATCATTAAAAACACAATTACAATCGTTAAAAAAAACAAACTCTGTATCCAATTATTTAAAAGTCTGAAATGTACAAACGTGTAAATCTTATCATGGTCACATTTTAACACGTTTTCTGATTATAGCTGGCTATTGAGAGCTAAGGGCTAATTATTTACCATGGGCAATGTGCGCATAAAAATGTACACAACTCTTATATCACACAGAAGTCATTAGGGTGAAATATGACCCACATTTTTCTTAACAGTGTTTGTGAGATTCACCCAACATTCTGTTATGCCCTTCCTATGTTCTGATACAAGGACATTATTGAACGGTGCAATACATGCACAAAATGAGCAAGACATTTGACTTTGCATTATTAATAAAGGCAATCACAGCCCCGCTCACCTACACCCGAGCATTTTGCCATTACACGACCGCAGATGCACAGAAAAGTTCATTTAAAATACAGATCCTCTATAATATTTAACAGATAACAGGTTGTAGGCTATAAACGATGTATGGGGAGAGTGAGTGAAACTGAGGGCTGGGTTTAAAATATAACAGGTCAAAGCTATAGGTTAATTGCCACAGTGGCAGGGTAACAAGGCCAAAAATGGATGTATGCAGACACTCCAAAGGAGAGAAGGATAATCTGTCTGATGTTTAAGCTCATGGCTGGAATTAAAGATTAGTACGAGGAATCTGTGGGCTGAGCAGAGAAATGCATCGTCATTTACTTGGGACCTGTCTCCATGTACAGCCTTGTGCTTGGTATTAAAAGAGCACATCACCTACTTACTAAGCATGCTAAACATGCTACATATATTTACTCAACATAATCACAGAGGGAAATTCACTATGCCTCCAAAAACTATTTTGGCACTTAAGTTAAAATCTATAAATATCATTGCATTAGATAACAAAATACTGAACCAAGTGGCATTAGCAAACAAATGATGGATAATAAAAGGATGACAGAACTTCCAAAGTTGGGTTTAACTGTTTAAATAGTTTTTTGAGGCCACTGTGAGTGTTTAGGGCCAAACAGATTAAGGCCCCATGCGGTAGTTGATGGATGACTTTATACTGCTGGTTGATTTGGGGACGCAAAGGAACAATGGTTGATATCGTTGTTATTATTATACACAGTTACCTCACCCACCCTTGTGTCACAGTACAGCATGTAATTATAGGAAAGGCTTTTAGAGCAGGAAACAATTAAAATGATTAAAGGCCAGATTTTATACACCAACTAGACAGCAATGGATTATTAGTCCCCAGATCTAATAATCCAGTCTCACCAGTTAGTGTTGTCATTTCTAATGAAAAACACAGTATAACTAAATGTTAACTGAGGCTAACTAATAAAAAAATACACATATTTAAAAACAATATGACTCTAATACTAATAAAAAGCTCATAGATTAATTTGTTTTAGATACACAATATTTTATAAAATCTGAAACCTTTGCCGCCCACCTAAATTAAACATGGAAATTACGCTGGATAGCACAATCTAATATTATGTAACACTAGACAGCCCTAAGGAATATAATTTTTTATACATATAAATTATTTCAGTTCCTACAGACCCTAAACTACTAAAACTAAAACAAAACAAAACTAAATCCTCTGAAAAACAAACATGAAATTAGACAAGCTAACTAATACTGAACCTAACAGAAACTAAACAAAATTAAAAAACAAACAAACAATAAATAAGAAAAAAAATAGAAATACAAACCACATTAAAAAAATCACAACTATAACAATCCTGACCCAAAACAGGTATAAGGAGCAAAATAAATAAATAAAATATGTTTATTGGCATATCAGTAGCATTGAAGAAGGTCAGATGGTGTCTGAGGAAAAACAGCCTCAAACTTTACTTGTCTTTTCCACAAACAGTCAAAAGAGCAGCACCCCTGTGGGCAACGCTCTCCTGCCTCTCTCCTACTTCATGCCAGTCCCATTTCACAGCCCTCTTTAGATTTGTACCAGCACCATACACACACACACACACACACACTCACCGTCCCCCATCACCTTGCTCTGAGATGAATGAGATCACCACTGTCCTCAATCATTTTAATCACTACATTGGAAAATGCCTTGTTCACGGTTATCATTTTTGGCCGCCTCCTGGCAGCTCTCTTTGCGTCTTCGTGTGACAGACACACACCCATATACGCAAGTGGCCAAGTTATAAGAGTCACAGGTAGCAGATGGTGGGTGATTGGGGGAAGGTTTCCTAATTTGGACTCTTCTGCCCTTTTAGAGGGGGCCTAGTTTGAGAATGTAGGTTCAGCATCTGCTTCCTGCTGCACAGGGGCGATACGCTGAGCGCTAGCAGCTTCTCTAGCTCGATGATGCAAGCACGGGCCAACAGCGCAGCCACCAGAGACGCTAGGACTGCATGCTCTCAATTAAATTAATGATTAATACGGAACAAAAGAGATTCTTTTGTTCCGCATTATTGCATAAAGGTTCGAACAGAGTTTTGGGATGAAAGTGTTTGTGTGTGTGTCTACACTGGAAACGTCAAAGCTGCCTGTGACCTAAGAATGGTCACTAACTGTTGACCAATCAGGTGTATGCCTTACGGCTACACAAAAGATTGACTACTTTACTATAGAATGACTACAAAAATCTTTTGGACTTTGTGTAGGATATTTTTTCTAGAATTGCAAAAAAAAACAAAAATATTTGTATTTAGTTTTATTGCACTGCACCACATGTGCCCACTTGATGTGAGAACCAGACTCATAGCTGTCACAATGACACCAGTGTACAAGGGTAAAAAGATCTTGGGTAACACACCAAAACCATCCAATACTTTCCACTTTCTGTCTTTGGGTATCCCCTCTTAAAAACAATCGCTCAGAAAGGCTGCTAGATGGCCTACCCGTGTCCTAACAAATGTGAGGAAAGAAAGCAGAAATCCATGGGATCAATTGTAAGCCTTCATCACTAAAAGTCAATCCAAGGTCAGACTCAGTTCAGGCAGCTGGAGTGTGTCTGTCTTCTGTGCTCTGCTTAAATGACAAGGCTTAACATACGTGTGTGAATGTCAGTTTCAATTCAAGGTGGCCTGCTGCGTTGAAATAACATCAGCCAGTTCTAAATATGCGGGCATACGGTAATCACATTACACAAGTCTTATGGCTATAATTAAGGCCCTATTATCTGCTGTTGTTGAATATGTGCGGAGATTACACTGTTGTTTTGACAGATCTTCACCACCATGCCGCTTACAATGCCCAGAGAGAGTGCGATTAAATGTTCAATGTTGCTACAGAACACTATTATTGTTATACTATTATAACTCTGTTGTTTAAGTGTTATACAATTGTATGCATCTTTAATGTGCAAGAGTAAATGAGCCCTGCAGATCAGGCAGTGTAACGGCTAATTTGAGGCGAGCATTGTGATTTGACGAAGCCAACTGAGAGGCAGCAGAAATGCTAGAGCGGTTCACTGATCATAGCTGTTGATGGAGCAGTAATTTAGAGTAGAAATGTACGTCAAACAATGAGAACAGACACAGAACAAACTCCTACCTGTTCAAAAATCTGTGAATAACAAGTTTTTTTAAATATATTTTACATATAGCATGAGTAATGCTGGAGGAATTGCTCAGAGTTTATCATCTTGTTTGTAGCTTTAAGATGAATTTCTTACTTATGATTAAACATCAACAGTTTTGTAGATATTTATCTGCGAATTGCTCAGAAGAAAAGCAGAAAAATCACGATGTCACTGCTAAGATCTTTTGAACATTGGTAATTTTGGTCACTTTAGTAACTTTCAGCAGAGTGAAGTGAAGTCTGACCTGTTGAGAACTCTAGAGGAGACTAGGTGAGATTAATGGAGTCTCCCTCTCAGAAGAAAAATGTGAGCAGCAGGAGATCTAACCAAAAGTCTTCACCATTTCTCTCCATTAAATCTCATTACTGTCTAGGAGAAACAATTGAAATTAAAGAGATCTCATTTACGACTTTTCTTTCTTATGGAACTATATGGTGTTAACCGAGAACTGGCTAAAAACTGACTGACCAATAAAGGCACAGATCTTTCAAGTGCAGAACCAAATGGAATATCTGAACAGCATAAAGACAGAGTGCAGACACAGAATATTGAGATCCCCAGCATTCATTATTTCCTTTAGATTCTCAGAAATGTTTTGAGAGAGAGAGAGCACTCATGAGAATGCAGTTTGCATCAGGCTATGTCTACAGGGTCTGCACTATAAATAGTATGCTAAACAGTGTGAAAGACGTCTGAGACATCCAAAGAAGTCAACTGTGCTAAACACTTGGGGAGGGCTGTGTGTATTTCTTATTATGCTCTTGCTCTTCACTGTGGGCAATTTGCTATGTCTTGGCTTAGTTTTAATGAGGCAAAAAAGCTTCAGATTCTTGGGTGTAAACACCTAATAAAAGCATTTCAAGAATACAAGATTAAAATACAACACAAATGTTGAACATACTTTTTTTGTTTTTGTCTATACAAACACCAGCACTGGTATTGCACAGAGCTGTCAATGCAAAATGTTATGTCAAAATGTTTCGTATTGTAATGCAAATGCAATGCTTGTGTCTGGCACAGTTAAGTGATGTTTTAATATAATTTAGGAACTTATCTCAGGTACCTCTAATATATGTGATTGATTCTGAACAATTTGATTAATCTGCATATCATGTAATTTATTTGATTAAAAGTTTAATTTTAATCGACTGACAGTTTTGCAATGTCATTGCATCGCCAGAAAAGAAACGCGACAAATTTTTGGGGGTGATTTCAGGACATACTTCCAAGAACATGACTGGAAAAGATGGTGTGTGTGTGTGTGTGTGTGTGTGTGTGGCATCCACAGACAGTATCATGTTGTTCTCCCTGTGGAAGTGTGGCGTGACAAGACACCACAGTTCTGAACAACCTCACCGCTCCCCTCCTGCGTGATTGATGAGGCTAATTTCATCAATTAATGAAGAAACCCCTGTTGATTAACATCAGATTGTAGTTTGTAACTGTTAGTGCTCCTGTCTGTCAGAAATTCATTTTAATTAGAAGTCACCATGCAGGCGTGTTCAGACACCAGATCTACTGATACACATCAGGGAGACACGATCAGGAACAGACATCAGTTCCTCCATAAACTTCAATTCAACAATTCCCTGAGATCATGATTGGCCACCTGGGCTGGACTCCCCGCAAGCGCGGGCCAATGCTGACATTATACATATTAAATAATTTGAACGAAGACCATTAGCAGGATGTATTTACATAATGAGCCTGCTAATTAGTTCATAGCAGGCAAATGCAGTCAATATATCCACCTAGCAGAATCTCTAAATCCACATATATAAATGGTAGGAATAAGAAAACCACATATTTGCTAAATTATTGTATGCTTGGTGGGTTGATTGAATAACCATCTTAAGTCTCTGCAAAACACAGTTGGTTTTGAGTTCACCAGGCCTTATTAGATGCATTTATAAATCGGTATTTGGATTATATATGTTCTTGCATTCAAATAGCTAGAAAAAGCGTAAGGGAATGGAACAGAATGCAGGGGTCTTGAGACATGATTTATAAAGCTTTGCTCTAATGAAGTCCTCAGAATAAAAAAGCATTCAGGCCCAAGCGGGTGGACATGAATTTGATTTATAATTTGGTCTCGCTTTGATATGGTGAGATAGCAAGTTCACTAATGATATTATGAGCCATTTCATCAGTTTGCACCTTTGGGTGCATAAGACTCAGCCTTGAAATACTTATTTGCAATAAAGAACAATAAATAGTAGCTCTGGTGAAAATTTCACAGCGAGCAATGGTATGAACGTCATTCATTCAATCCCATATGTCTTCAGAGTGGACTAAGTGCACATCAACTTCCTGTTTGGAAAATCACTGTAGAGTCAGTTGTTATATGATTGCCTTACAGTTATTTCTGCGGAGAGATGGTGATAACACTCATTATGGCAGGCAGATATACAGAGAGGTTTGCACAGAAGCGAGTCTCTGGAGCTGTGTTTATCTTTTGTTTATGATATTTTTTCCTTATCCATGATCCCTCTATAAAACATGCCAAATTCACAGCTCTAATTCTCCGGCATACCATCAACCTCTAAAACAAACACGTACGCAAGAGAATGTCTATTTTGAAGAGAACACAACAGAATGTTTTCCCCTTTTTACTCTCTCCCCTTTCCCAATTTCCATTTGATAAAGTAATTTGGTGACAATGGTGCAATTCAGCGGAGTGGGGCTGAGATTTCCATTAAAACATCAAATGAAAGTGAAATTACGAGCCATGACGGCGGGTGAGTTGGAAAAGCGCAGAAGCGCGACTCGGTGTCTACAGTAGGATTAACATGGAGCAACAAGTGCTGAGTGCTTTGCATCAAACCCACGGGCCCATGACAAATGAGCTGGAGAAGCTCTGCGTCTATTACGCGGCTTTAAGCCTGAGTCTTCAGGGGTTATAATCAAGTACTGACTGGAGCGAAAGCAGAAAGTTCCAGAGGATGAGCGCTCTCTGTGGATCTTTGCCAAAACCCTCAAGACAACAGGAACACGCACTTTCTCTTTTATCTCGCTCTGTCTGTCTCTCTCTCTCAGATTGAGTGCATGTAAGTATGCAAACTAGAAAGGCAATTTTTCTCACTCTTTAAGTGACAAAAGGTTTACATTTAGTGTGGTAATTACCAGATGTACCAGTATTTTGTATGTATATTTTTTATATACATACATATTCCTTTTCTAAGGAATTTTTGTTGAAAAAAAAACATTTAGATAAAGGAACACGTTCAATAGCATATTGGTTGTTTCTATGGTATCAAAATTTGTATTGAAAATCTAATTTCACTGGTATCAGTTACTGAAATGTTGTTTGTGACAACCTGAGTGTTAATGGAGCCCTCAGGGAGACTGGAAAAGCCAATGTCCATACAAACACATAACAGCATTGCAATTAGCATGAAAGCGAGAATATAGTGGGAGTTGGTTGTACAATAAATGTGTCCTTCATTTACTGAGGCATTTAACTGTCCTTGGTATTATGGAGGACTAATAACAGAAATGAGAACAGAACCAAATGGTCCGGACAGAACACTATAAAGGACACGTTTTTATATAAAACATGACTTCCATTAGATTGTGTCATTAAGGGACTAATATGGCTGGATCATACTTCTTATTTGATGTGTGAAGTCAAACTGCCAGCTGGCTAAAATCTGTTTCTGATTAATTGTGTTCCAGGTTATCTAGTTCTGTATTCTGACAGCAGCTAAAAATATCATTCACAAACGGATGGTCTGAAAGACACAGTGAATCATCCATGACTCTCAAAGCATTTCTTTAGAAAGCTGTGGCAACCACATGCTACCTTCAAGAGCCCTTCAGTAGGATTGGCCTATATATATTACTGTCATGTATAATATAATATAATCCTTGCCTTCTAATATGCCACACGAAAAAAATAGTAGTCTAGTAGGCCTAATACAGATCATCACCTTTCGGGTGAAATTGTGTTTCTTATGTCAATGTACACGCACACCTCATGTATTCATATATTATGGTGATGATGTGTTACACAGAGCAGATGCAGCGAGCCTTTGACTCCTCTCACAAAAAGAGAGAGAGGTTATGTTGGTTGAAGGCTTCCACCTCCATCCTGGGAGTACTATGCTTGTCAACCTCGGTCTTAGTGGCCATGTCAGCCTTGAGCTGTGGGTTAATGGACCTGCCAAATCAACCCTAGTTTTTTCCCTCCTAACGAGACACTGATTGTTGAATTTCCAGAAAATTCAC
Organism: Botia almorhae; assembly: GCA_036877575.1. Classification (NCBI taxonomy): domain Eukaryota; kingdom Metazoa; phylum Chordata; class Actinopteri; order Cypriniformes; family Botiidae; genus Botia; species Botia almorhae. The sequence continues at coordinate 108,765 of JAZGTJ010000034.1, read as the reverse complement.
AAGCATAATGATAACTCACACGGAGACGTTTCCGTGACTGAGATTGAACAACTAAGAAAAATCAGGTCAGGCAATCACGAAAATTTGATTTATAAAATACAATTGCAGAAATATGCTCAATCTCTTTTAAAGTGTCATTTTCATTCGAGTGAAGCGCAGGGCTGATACGTGTCTCTGGGGGGCTGACGCCCAGCAGAACACTTGTGTGTGAAGATAGCCAAAGCATGGAGCCGAATGATTTGAACTGTTTGACTGTGCGTTAGGGATTGTAATATGAGACACGCTGATGAACAATCTGAGAATCTGATATAGAGGCGGTGAAGATAGAGCCTCTCTGCTATACCGCAGTGGAAATATATATGCTGTTATCATTCAATAAATGAGTACCATACCCAACCATCACTGGCTGTTCATGGACTGACAAAGAACTCACAATACCGAACTAAAAAGAGAAAACCGGGCTGTACAGACAACTATGGCGGCATTTTAAAATCTGAAGCACAGTCTATACCATACAATTTTTGTCCTGCCTTTCAGTATTTAGTATTTTAAAAGATAGATAGATAGATAGATAGATAGATAGATACTAGACTATTAACATAACAAAAATACAAATTAAGAAAATGCAGTGTAGTCTTGGGTGTTACCTCCAGCCTACTAGTGAAATTGAACCATTGACAATTTATTGTTATTATTATTACACCCCTCTATAGCTTCCAGCCACTATCAGAGTTATTTTTATAAAACACACTCCCAAATGTCAATTTAATCAATTAAACACAGCAATAATTCCACAAATGGCCAAAGCAAAACAGCACTTTAACAATCAGCATCATTTTACATCAGTGGCACTGATGTTCCATTAAATACCCTACTAATCACGGCTTTACAAACGCAGCCTCCTCCCTAAAGCGCACGGGGCCGCAATGACTGTCGGAAGCTTTGAGGATGGGATGTGAAGAGGCAGTTATCGAGCCCCTCACGTTCGTGCTGAGACTCCCCCACCCAGCCACACATCAAGGCAATCAAGTGCATTAGCATATGCAAAATCCTATCACACAAAACACATGGTTTGGATGCCATTTCCCAATAAACACGAATCCGCACACGACAGCAACATAATCACAGACGAGAGCGCCAAGTATGCTTTGTGCTCAGACTCCGGCCTTTGCTTTCTTTATGACTATCATTACTGGAATTACAATTATTATTTGGGCTCTGTTTGTTTATTCTGTTCAGGACCAATTAGAATTTGTTAATTAAAATCGTAATGTCTCCTGTGACACATGGTACATTAAAGTTACCCATTGTTTCTGAACAATGCTGTCCTCTATAGGCAACACGAACCTGGCTTAACAATGGGGCACAGGAAGGAAGTCAAAGACAGGCTCAAATCAATCACCCGTTTCCATTTGTTTACTTGTAGCCCAGCTGTATATAAATTTCTGTTTAAGTGGGAGACTTATGATGCAATTCGCGTTTGTGCCTGCTCTATTATTTTCAAGCAAATTTCATTGGAGCTACAGGGAGATGCAGAGAGTTACTGTGAGGTAAACATCACCAGCAGTGAATGTCACCACATTCTGGTGACCTAATTCCATAATTAACAGGGGTTTGAGATTAAACTGAGGCATAAACAAGAGCGAGAGGCTAAAACAGCTACAGAGGCCCCTGCAAACACATCTTCAACAATTCATTAGCAGCTTCAGGCCCAAAAGTAAAACAGCGAGTGCTGACCATTCCTAACCTCTGTTTACACCATCCTCAGCAGCAATCAAACGTGTACCCTCCTATGACTTAACATTTACATCAACTGCTTGACATGCTTCCCTGCAGCTCCTCTGAACACACTGCACACCACTGCCCTCAGCAACAGGAACTGTATTTCCACAGCAGGTATTAAAACACGCAACAGGAATATCTGCCAGAATACAACGCATAAGGGGTGCTATGGTTGGAATCAAGTGTTACACAGCCCCGATGAGTGCCGCTCTGCACTCTAAAACTGGCATGGCAACCGCAGCCTTTCAAAAAGAAATACATAATAAACAAAAGAACAATGGCCTCCCATATTTCTCTCCCCTAAAGAATGATTGTTTATGTGAGCAGACTCAGGTCAGTAAAATACGTGGTCGTCCGAAAGCAGAGGTTAGGAAAACAATCACACATTTCCCACAGAACAACCAGCTTGACATATCTAGCATTTCCCTTGGTTGGTGATTTCCTGGCTAACGAGGCATTGTAGTCTGCAGCTACGAGAGATGATTTGTTTACAGGCATTTTAAAAATAAGGCATAATAAAAAGCAAGTTCCAAGCTTCAGGGAGTCTTTAAAGGGACTGCACCCTCTCATCTGAACGGTATGTTTACAGCTTGGCAAGTGAAAGGGAAGCCTTCTGTTTTATGCGCACATTAATCTTGGGAATTTGAACAAATAAGCACCCTTATATCTCAGCTGCGAGCTGGCACCTTTTTCGAAACTATTATTATATCAGCAATTGATTTATTTATCTACAGTGCCTTGTAAAATGTTTTGTTAGGAGCTTTTTTATAATATTTAGGACTAATTGCGTATATCAATTAATGAGATGAATCAGAATTAATCACAGCATATATCAACATATGTCAAACAGCATCTACTTGAAGAAAATGTAAACGTTAGTCTATCACTGGCCTACAGTCCATAACACTTTAGAATTAGGAAACTTTGTGAAATATGGTCTAAAACAGTATTTTTGTAACTAGAACAAAGAACTAGAATTGTTTTTACTTGAACTTTTCTGCATGTTCTGGGTCATTAAATTTGTGGCTGGGGGAGAAATTGGCCAGATGATTGGTGTTCCCCAGTCCCTAAAGCACAAAGGTTAAGTAAAATATCAGCATGCTGAATTACAGCAGAGTGAGATCTATTAGACAGGCTCCCTCATCCATCACAGCTCAGTGTGGATGCCGAACGCTGCTGTAACCCTTCCGCTCTACATTAAGCTCCCAGTACGCCTGGTCCCCAGGCAGAGCACCGACAGCTCTCCCCATAACACCAGCACCGTCCTACTGCTGAGTTACAGCTCTCCTGGGGCCTCTAGTTCATTTAAAAGCCTTTGTGGGGTTCCATTAATTCTGATAGATATCACTAAAATGCTGAACAAACACCCCACTCACACATTTGCATACATTACAGTAATGGTGAAAAAAATAAAGCATTCGTACGTAAAGCATTCGTACCAATATAAGATGTTATGCCTGCATTTTTCTGGTTATTGAGATCAGTTTATAGAGTGCAACTGTAATAACTACATGGTTTTAATGTATGCTGCTGTATCTGGTGAGTATAAAATGCATTCATATAATGAAAAAGTCTCCAGACAGTGAATGCCTTTATGAAGATTCTTTTTTTTTTCGCAGTGCAAAAAACTGATAATATACTTTGAAGTGTATGAAAAAAATTGCATAGAAATAAAGAAGAAAAACCTTTATTGCTAGCAAATAGTGTGAATTATGATGCACAGAGACAGAGATCTTGGTTACCAAACGCTGTTTAAATAATCTGCACAAGCGAGAGTCAATTTTTTTTCTGCCAAATACCCATAATGCATCTACAACTAGTCTCCCATAGCTTACCTAATATTTCAAACAAACATGCTCTCACACATTTTTATAATGCAAGACAACGAGGGATAGTTGAACATTGGGTAATAAAAGTAAATCCTTTTATCTGACTGTAAAACTAACCCTTAATCATACCAAGAGTATATTTCTCTTTTGCAACAATGTGCCGAGTGATATTTCAGGCCATGATTTGGTGCCACAATCATTTTTATTTAATTAATCAATATATCAACTGTGCATCGCCATGTAAGCTAATAAATGCATATTTGTTCCAGAATCTTAAGTCTTAATGTGAATCTAATATGATATTCTCATATTTAGTGCAATTTTTTAATATCGCAAAATGTCACATCCACAGTTTCAGAAGGGTGTAAAATGTGTACCGCCATTATTACATCCAAAAAAAGCCAACACCCACCTAGACAAAATTCCTCAACTGCTCACTCTCTCTCTCTCTCTCTCTCTCTCTCTCTAGTTAATGTCTTTTTATCTCATGAAATTTGTTATTAGTTCATTCTCCTCTTCTATCTCACAGGCAGTGCTCAAAATCTGCAGTTTGAGCTGCCACAAAAACTAAAGAGAAACAAATGTTCTGCATTTGAAACGGCACAATCGTGTTGTGTGGGGTCTCCCTGGAGCAGAACAGAAAAAATTAAATAAAAAAATAAACAGAATAATGTGATAGTAGACTAAATCACATGGATCTCTAGGCTACAGAGCACACAAAGGGATGAAAACCTGAGTTTGACAGTGCCCACCTGGAGTGGAGATTTTAAACGAGTATCCACAGGCAACAAACACATTGTAAACAAGACAACATCTGTCTATTTTCTGATTTGCACAAATTACCTCTCTCACCCCATTTAAACTAACCCTCAGCTATTTTAAACGTTTTTTAAACACGTCCTTTACTGCCATTGTAAAATAGCATCACTGCACCGTAACCCGTTTGTCAAAAGGTCACGTTGAGGTCAAACCCTCAAATAGGGGACAGAGAGGCCAGTTGCTATGGAAAACAGGAAGAAAAAAACACACGCATGCATGCACGCTTGTGCACCTCCGCATTCACAGATTCAATCACTCCCTCTCGGGCATCTACCCTGCTATCCACAATGGCCGAGTGAAACAGCTTTTGGACTTCTTTAGCTCTGTGACAATGTCTGCCCTGCGATGCGCAAGGAGCGGTGCAGCTGTGTTTGAACGCGCCGTCAGTCAGCATCTCTATAGCTGGGCTCTGACGCCCCTCAAAACGAACCGCGACTGGTACACAATGGGGGCGGAGTCGGTTCTTTTCACTAGCCGCTCTCTCTCACTCACTTTTCTTCCCACTAGAGAAAAACCTCCACTCGAATCGTCAAATGGATGTGACCGTATTCAGCTCAGGCTGCATGCCGACTCTGATCAGGCGAGTTCAGGTGAGACAGAGACGAGACGTTTGTGCTTGGGGCCCGGCTGGCTTTTATAATCCTCAGGGGACAGCGCGAGGCCTCAATGCCTGCAGTGGAAACGCACCTCTCCTTTTCCTCTTCACTCAAGTTCCAATCCTCCCAGAGTCCTGCTAATCAATACCGTCACTAAGGCCACAAAGGTATTCTGGCTTGTTTTTTCGTGCCGCACTGCAGGCGATGGGAAACTCATTGTTCTTAAATCATACAAACCTAAGCAGCTCTCTTTGACTCCAAGCAGATTTTTAATGGGTGCTGGGGCTATTACTCTTATGCCACCCAAAGTGCAGAGTAAGCCCCCCATAAATCTCAGCATTGAGCTTGTGAACAAAGAGCTAAAATAAGGTTAATTGCTGTCTTTCCTGAACTATGAGAACATATGGGAAGACTTTCAGACTTGATAAGTCATTGATTAATGGTTTTTACTCATACTTAATAACGCCGCAGAGTAACGGCAGGGCTCGCAGTGGGAATATAAAAGTCAGACCGTCATGTTCTGAGAGTTTTTCTTAAAAAAAAAGAAAAAAAAGATTTTTAAATCAGCACGCTTTTTCATTGATGAGCGTTTGCATTATCGAAACAGGAGAGGCACTTTGAGAGGTGATGGCCCTCGGAAGGTTCATGAGAAGGGGCCTGTGGCTGGTCAGGAGATGAAAACAGCATGGGGTGATACATACAGCTGGCTACGAAGCCCTCCATTAGACTGCGAGGAGAGAAGTTGTGCAGTATAAATAGCTTCCAGGCTGAACTCCCTTTGGAGAGCTATAGAGACGAGGAGGATGCTGATAAACATCTCACTTTCAGACAGCCATCCATTTCTCTGGAGGCAGGGTCTCTCAGATACGATAATACCCTTAAAATACTAATCACATCCCATTGGGAAAAGGATCGCCTGTGTCCCAATTCTGGATTGGAACGTCAATGCCAAATCAAGGTCTAACATGTGCGGAACAACACACAGACTGTAGAAAAACTCCCTCCTTCTCATCCACCTAAAAAAATAGTAAATGTGCTTAAAGGATATTGACATCTTTTCAACAAACTTATCCTGTTTGTCATCAGTCTTCGGGAAGTTCTGGATGTCGTTCTCCAGTCTCTGGATATGACGTTCCATTGTGTCCAGGCTGGCTTTCAGGATCTGGGCAGACACTGTAAATAGAAACCAGAGACAGAAAACCAATGTGTTATGATTATGCTGCTTAGTTTATGGCTAAAGAAAGACATCTATTGTGATTCAAGATAATAGGTCATGATTATCTTCATTTATCTATCTACTCATTTGAAATATATATAAGCTTATGAATACGTTTAATTGTACTATGCCACAGTGTAAACATGTTTTAATGTAATTTTTTAGTTTTTTTAATTTTTTTCTCCTGTAGTGTGTAGGCGGCAGCTGTCTGCCTACTTCACACTGTTTGATGAACTCCAGCGCTCTTATTTCAAATTCAATATTTTGACAAGCAACATATTAAGTCCAGCAATCTCACTCAACTCTCAGAAATCTTTGAATATGAAGTCTGTTAAACACAATCCACTGAAGTTACTGCCAACGGGTTGCTATGTCAACTTTAAAACTTTTAGACAATCTGAAAAGTGACGTTATTACTTCAGGCAATGCAAGCAACAGAGGCTTAACATCCACATACATAAGCATGCATGAAACAGGCACAATCAATAAATCACACAATTGTTCTTTAGACTACCATTCATCTAAAGCATTGTTTATTTTTTAAGGAAAAAAACTGATAAACCAAAACAAACAAACACACAAACAAAACTCTAAACATTCCGCTAATTCACAACTAACCACACCTAATTAAGGTTTAACTAATAAGTTTAATTTACCTTTCTAGGTTCAGGTAGAATCACTATCTTGTTTATCTTATCACATTTGCTCAAGCACACATGGGCTGTTTGAAGTATATATTGCAGGTGTGCTCAGGTATGAACAGGTGCTTTTAAGTGTTGCTGGGGTCGGACAAGCTTACTGCAGCTGCTGTCCGGGGGCAGAAAGGTATCAGCATGGGTTCAGCTTCATTAATCTCGACATAATCACTGTTTACTGCTTTCTGTCTTCCTCTGCACTCAGTATAGTCCTTTCAAGTCTGGACTTCAAAGCGCCAACAGTGTCTTAGGGGGATCAGTGGGGATGCGGACACAGCCGTGATGCTGTATCACTCACATGGTGTACGGCTTTAGGTTTATTGATACGCGCTGTATGGATGATTGCGCCACAAGGAGGTCAGAACTCTGACTCACCAGAGACATGAGTATGGGTGTATAGGTCTTAGAGTCTCTGAGGTGGACACCCTCAAAGGGGGATGATGCGGAAACATCATGAACCAGCAACATGGGTCACAAACTCTCTAAACATTGCTCCTTTCTATTTGAAAATAATTGTTTTTGCCATTGCAAACTTAATAAACAATAAACAAAAATAGTTCTTAACAGACATGAAACTTATTTTCATTTGTTTAAAGTTTTTTCCTCACATCTTCGTAAAACAAACAGTTGAGGTGTCACATTATATATCTAATTCAATCCAATTAAACCATATAATGTTGCAGTTCCTAATAAAGCTACTGGCTAACAGACAAGTGCAGCTACTGTGTCTCACTTATGTTTGGTACTTGTGAGTGTTCATTCTGAGTGTAAGTCAAGTAAAATATCACATATATATAGCTGGTCAGCACAGCTGCGGGGTTCAATCTTGTTTATTTCCCAAGGTCAAGGCTAATAACATGTGCTTTAACTTTTCTCTCCCAACAATAAAGCCAAAACAGGAGCAGAACCGGCAGGCACTACAAATCTACTTCAAGCACTAACAACAATGTAAAGGGTAGCCTCTGTGTCATTAGCAGTGTGCTGGAGGAAGCCTGTGGCCGAGGATTTACTGTCCCCTAATCAAGGCTTACAATGTTGAGGTTAACATTCTGTCTGAGGACAGAGCTTGTGAAGGAGCGAAACCTACAGGAAAGGATAAAAGGAGAGAGACAGAGTGAAAAATGAGGGAGAGGGCAAGGGCATAACTTTAAGCTCTTTCAATGATGCTAGATGCTACAAGCTTGCCATGCTGGTTTTAAAAGCTAAAACGCTGTTGATTAATAAAAAATTTATGGTATCTTGCAGTGATTTTTATGATGAAGACAGAGAGAGAAAGGGAGAGAGAATAGTGATGGATAGGAGAAACAGCATGGTGCTGAGGGAGTGGTGAGGTTAAGAAACGGCAGCTCTGAGGTCAGCTAATAACTGTGCTGACTCACTCATCTCACAGGCCTGAACACTGATGAAACTCAAACACCAGGGAGCACATGCTGAAGAAATTTTCAATATAAAGCCGGTGATGACTACAAGGCAGGAAGGATCTACAAATAGATGCTTCACAAATTTCCCCAATACGAGCTTTTAAGGAATTAATTGCTTAGCTTAATTACTACAATAAATAGGATAATGTCAAGTTGCCCAATTCTATCAGGATTTTAAGCATTACTTCAGCTGGGAAAGTTAAAACGTGGCAGTGTGTGTGGTACTGGGTGTGAAAATTAAAACGAGAGGAAAAATATTCATATTTCTTTTGATGTTCTTTTGTACAGACTCGTTATGGGTCAGTTTCTGCTTTTCAGCAATAAATTTGTTTGTCTCAGAAGAAACTTTCCTCTTCTTAATAGAGAGCCGTGCTGCAAGCCCAAACAGAATAAAGCAGACATCCTTTTGGGATATCATTAGTAAGATTAACAACAAAATAACACTGTTTATGGGAGACCAGCACAGGCGCATTAATAATGTGAGTGTGCTCGTTTCACAAGATCTGGAGGACAAAAATCCCTTAAAGATTCCGGTCCTATTCTCAGTAACCATTTCTGGGACGTGGCAATTTCTACTAATGACTGCTGTCAGTGTGGCTCCATAACACCATCTAACAGTGAGTGCTTGAACACTTATCACCTCCTCAGGTTAACAAACATCTAGGCTGTGGGTTTCCTTTCCACACTCAAAATTTCTGACAGAAAACTCATTTCAGTTCATTTCATTGAAATAAACAGGATATATTTAATAATATCTGACAGCAACCGTATAATAATGACAAATATAACTGAAAAAAAAACACAATAAATAAATATAATAAAAATAAAGGTAAATATTGTAAAAAAATATGTAAAAAAAATTAAATATCAAAATAAAGATTCAAAACTGGTACAGCTAATGCACATGCATTAAAAAGCAGAGTTTAAAAAATATACAAATAACAAATTAATAAAATACAGGCGTTGCCTCTGTAAAAGAGATGATTGATTCAGAAAGGTGGGACTTCATGAGCGATGTTTCTACGACTGCATGCCAGGTTAAAACAGCTCGAATTGTAAATACACTATTTTGTTTTGCTCCATCTAGCAGTTTATAAACACAAGATTGTGTTTTCTACAGCTGTCCCTACTGCAGAAACCTGCATGCAAACACCACGGTCATCTGAGTTATAAATACACAGATCAAGGACTAGACAGCATTAGTTTTCACTGTGATAGCATTACACAATAAGACAAACTCCTCACTGGTCTGCTTCTGAATGTTTTACAGCCTGGTGTTAGTGTCGCTGGGCCCTGTCCTTCTGTTCTGCCTTTGCTCTGTGCGATATTCATTCTCAGAGTCAGGGGACATAGGAGGTCTATTTCATTAAGCTGCGTCCCGTCTCATCCAGCCATAAACCGCCATGGAGTTATGCTGCTTGTCATACAAAAGAAAGAAGATGCGCTTTGCAAAATACCAAATCATCAGCTCTAATGCCGGGGTGTCAGCATTATCTTCAGTCATTTATTGGAGGGCACAATGTTCATGTAAGATTTATAGATATAAGGCGTAGCAATATTTCATCACTGTAGCTTGCCATGCTTCGCGGATACAGTGTGAATTGAGATTTATTTCTGGTGTAGCAAGAGGGGGTTGAATTTTAAATAATACCGACCAACAAAGGCAAACGAAGCATAAAACTAAAGACAAGGTCACACATGAACAACCATTAAGTGGTTTACAATAAAATTATTACCTCTTTATCTTCCTGTGTGTAAGGATGTGAATTACACAAGAGAGTTCATGCATGAACAGACGGACCGTATGTACGCATTCATACGATGAATGTGCATTGTGAAAGGATAAAGAGAAAAAGAGACCCAGAGGAGGGAGAAAGAGAGATAAAGTGAGGGAGCGAGTGAGATGATGAGGCACCTAAAGAGGTTTAAATATGAAAGCTATGGTCCATCACTTGACATATGTACACTGGTAATTGGCAGAGAAGTGGGAAACTTTCATTAAACTCCAATTAGACTGGAGTTCATTGTTTTCTTCTTGTACAGAAGTTTGATGGGAGAAGGCAGCAGAACTGGGTACAGCCAGATTACGTCTTTTAATTTGGTATGTAATGAGTTTGAGGCTCAAGAGACCCCTAAAATAAAGACGTTACAGATACCCAAACTATCCCCTCTCCCATTCTACCTTATTAACTTTAGGAGGTAAAATTTAGTTCTTCCAATAACCTTTCTTCACAATAAAACACGCCTCTCATTGGACAACTATGAAAAGACACTTAACTTTCATCTTTAAATTTTCTTCCCCAATGTGCAGATAAAGGTCTCAGCATACAATGCGTAACAACATCTAACAAACAGATACATGTAAAAACAGTGAACTGATTTATTGTAATGTTGAAGCTATTTTTTGGGGGTTAGTCTACAATAAAATCTTCTCAGTTTGCTTAGGAAACGTGTTTCTGCCAGAACTTAAGTGGCATTTAGTTTTGAGTGAAGGTAATAAGACAGTAGTAATGCTATACTTTAGCAGTACAAAAGACAAAAGCGCACACACACATCTCCACACAAAGGCCTTTTGAATAGAACAAAAAAGCTTGTGTCACACTGGATAAAGATGGTGGTAATGCTGCAATCAAACTGCTTCCTTATGACTAATCTGGTTTGTATGATGCTGCAATGAAAGACTTTTGCAGAGGGTTTTACAAAAAATATTTTTTAAAGATAAATTCGGTTCACACTTTTTGTTTTTTCAACACTTTCAGCACTTTTTCAGCACCACTGTGTTGTCTGAGCAGAGTCCACCGAGACAATAAAAAAATTGATACATGAATGGACAAATGTTTACATCCATTAGTGACTGTTCAAATAATATTATCAGTAAAAAACACCAAACAAACATAGATTTTGCAGAGATCAATTAAATTCAATACCCAAACACTGCAAAACCACAATAAATTCCATGCTAAGCATAATTACTATTCACCATCAATGGAATGCTAATCGGATGGAGGGGAAAAAAAGCAACAAATCCTTTTACGTTTGCTCCATTTATTTTTTTAATGTGGGTTTGCCTAAAATCCCTCACTTCGCAAAGCATGATCACAATTAAGGAATTATTGACTGATCTGATCATCTGAGAGCGTTTGTATTTAAAAACCTTAAGGCTGAAATATGCTTCAAAATGAGCTGCTATTCACAGGAGATTCCATCTGATGCATTGAGAATATTTTTGGATCGCTGTGAGTCAATAAAAAGGGATAAAAAAGATAACAAAACAGAACACCTTAATACCACAAAACGCATTGTTTTTGAAATATAAACAAGCCTACAGCATGTACGCTGTGTCTCTGTAAACCACTTCTAACACCTGATATTAAAAAGAAAACGTTCAATCCAAATCAAACAACAGAACCCTAAAACCGTAAACAAATCCCATTTTCCCCTTTGAATGAGATGAGCAACTCCAGATTACCCATTCACACCACATCACCAGGCACACCTCATGCTACACAAATACCGGTGAGCTCCGTCTATGCCACCCGCCGGCCGTCAAGCGTGTGATTGGGAATCGTCAGCCTCTGTGCGCTCTCGCTCCCTCTCTAAGGACGCCCATTTTGGAGGGGAGGATTTGCTATAGAAGAGCGGTGAGGCTGGAAATAAAAGTGTTCTTTCTCTCCCCTGCTTCCCTTAGGAACCTGTAAACAGCGCTGGCCGGGCGATAACGCCACTCTATTGTGAGAAGCTCCTTGGTTCAATGACATCCCATGACAACTTAGGCCCTAAAAGGACCAGAATTGGAAGCAATTATTTAGCTCATACAGGAGATAAAGCTGATAGATAGAGGGTGGCAATATGTGGAGGGAAAAAATATCCCTAGGTCAAAGAAGCAACTGTTTTCCTGACCTAAAAGAGACAGAGCAGGTTTTTTAAAAAGTATAATACGCATATGGAACTGCACGCATACACTATTGAAAGCATATTGCTTTTGGCAGCTGTTGTGACAACGGGAAACTGATACACCATCTCAGAGGGACACACAAATGGAGGCAATTATAATGCATTTTGATATATGAGAGAGTTTAGACATCAACCTGAGGTGCTGACAATTCCCCAGAGTTGAGAAGAAATCAGACTTGTGGAGGGAAAGATTAAGAGCGGGCAGTAAACGGCGATGGGTGAACCTATCGATCTTTGCCCTCTAGAAAAGAAAAGACTGAATGCCTTTCAACTTACACACATGCAAGGCTTGTACTTCTTTAAAACATGCCATGGGGCAAAATCGCTAAACTGCCTAACGAGCAGTGAGTGATGATGGTCGTATTGGTCATAGGGAACATTCGTCAGTGGTTTCAGAATTTATTTTGACACCCCAAATAAACAACTAGCTGAGTAGCTACAGAGTTTCACTGAAAGAAAAAGGGTAGGGGATGACCAACTGGCAGACGAGTGAAACCTTGATCAGGGTCTATCAGCCTCAGGGGAAGCTGGGGGAATTCTGGGCTTGCAGGTGCAGGGGGATAAGGGTGTGGGTGGGCTGTGTTTATGCAAGATGAGTACTGGTGAGCAGACTGTGGCGCTGGGGGATATTTTTAGGTAAACACACACCTTTGTCCTCCATTGCTTTACTACCCACATGCCCTTGGGTGAACGTGCCCCTTCTAAGGGTGCATACACACTGGAGAAAACTCTGATGGAACTTTTGACAGGGAGGAATACATAATCTGTGTTTTGAAAAAAGGGATCCTGCAGGAATAAGTTGGAAGTGAAAAAGCACAACTGGAACAATGTTCCCATTAGATCCTACCACTCCTAATGTTTCTCCCACACAAACAGAAAATCAAAAATTCTGTTCTGAAAGCGAATTAAAAGTATGTAGGGAAAGAGCTGGAGATTTCTTAAATCAGGACTTACTAAACGGGCTGCATTTCAGCTGGAATGGATCCCAACTGGACTGTCAATTGATTTTTTTCAGTATGGAACAAAAGCTGTGAGAAAATACGCAGTGCTGATTAATTCGCAAGAGGATTAATCCCTAAACAGTTTGATTTCAAGTGTCATAATAGCACATATGGATGCACACAAATAATTAGGCTACATGCTAATTTAGTTTTGTCTAACTTTGCATATACTGTACTGAATTCACATGTATGCTTCTGCTAAACTTACAAAGATCTGTCAGGTGAACAAAGGTTTTGCTAGAAAAACTGAAGTGTAAACAAAACTTGCACAATGCCAGTTTTACAAACCCTTCTGTATGGCCTTGCCATCCCCATTGAAATCAATAGATTCACAGCATTCCCCAATGTGGCATAAACACAAGAGTGTAAGCGCACTAAGAGTCACCCTCTCACACATTCAACAATCAGACAAGAATGTAAAGACAAGCACTTTAAGATAAGAGCCCTCTTTTCTCTAATACACTGAAGGATAATAAAAAATGCTCAGGATCTCTGGGATATTTCAAATGTTTAAAATAAATAGTGACATCACTTAGGAGCAAATCACCTATGAGAGTAATAACCTTGTAGGAAAACCCATCACCCATACCATACACATTTTATCAAAAATGAATAGCTGCTGCAATAACCTCATTCACAAATGTACAGGGTAAATAACATATTTCAGTCTTTAGGGAAGATAAACTTCTATCATAAAATACCACAGAGGTTTAGAAAATGTTGCAGGATTTGTGAAGTGGGAGTTATCTGCTTATTACTCTGCTAGAGTTCAAGGATTAGCTTATTTGAGGAGGATTGCGGATCAGTATTCATAAAGTCTGATATAGGCAAGAGCAAGAAGACCAGACACATCCATCAATGTTTGAACATCAACTTACTGTTTAATATCACCTCTGAACTCAAGCTAACAAATGTTACGATAGCGTGTATATCTTGTAAGGGAACACTTTCATTTTCAGAGGTATTTCAATGACTAGTATTTCTGAGATAATAGCGTAAACCTCCTCTTAAGAGCGGAGAGAGCAAGGGTAAAAAGGGTAAAAGGGTCTCTACTGCTCTCTCACGAGAGACTAACTTTACGTGAGAGAGCAGTAGAGAGTTTGACTCATGTCTTTACTCTCATTTACGGCTTCAAAGTCACACGGCATCGCATGCTGCAGCCCAACACAACTGCAAGGGCCACAGTCCATCAGCTGCGTGACATTTGAGCACAGAGGAAAGTTTCGTGTGTCTGTGGTTCTGTTTTTGACACTGCGAAGGACATGGGCCATGCTCTTCATTATGAGCATGTTGCGCATGAATAATATTAGTATCTGTGACATTCATATTAAACTTAGTGATATACTTCTGGAATATTTTCAATTACAATAATCTGTCACAGAATGTCTGTTTGTACTTAAAAAGTGTTTGCAAAATAAGGATAAAATGGAGGGGATGAACGCAGTATGCAATTTTAAAAACATCGCCTAAGCTCAGTCACTGCCATATGTTTTAGCATTATCTAGCATTTTTAAGGCTTTCTATGTGCATACATTGTGCACGATTATCATATGCAATTTTGTCACTTCTCTTATTTCTAGCTCAACAGCTCCCTCTGTGAGGAACATTATCACCTGAAAGAGAACCTTTCTTCTTTTTTGGGACACATTTAACAGAAAGTTGACCAGAGCTAAATGACAGTGACCTTCTGGTTTGAAAATAAACACGTTAAATGTTCACATATAAAATCTGCACACACAATGGCACAATCTAATCTTCTATAGATGGACAAAAATGCTGAACATTAGAGGTAAGAATGTGATCAACTGATCTAGGCAGTTTCATGGATCACCCTCAGTGTGAAACAATGAACTGCAAGGGCACACCTGACTTCACTGACCATTTCCCAGCTCTGATTAAAGGTTGAATAAAGCCTCAGTTTATCATTGACACAGTTAATTCAAATAAATGGGAGGCGTTGAAAACACGCAGCCTCTAGTGCCCAGGTTCTCTGCTCTCTCTGCATAAATGTCCGCCATAGATAATCAATGAGGCTTTGTAATGAAGACTTTTGTTCATTGGGGAAGAGGCTTTTAGACGATCGGTCACACCGACTTTGCTCTGGATACAGGGCTGGGCAAAACCCAAGAGTTATTTATAGGGACGTGCACCCAAAAAATAAACAACAATAAATGTGCCGACAACATTTATCACACAACCAACATTTAATATATGTATATATATATATATATATATATATAGTTTAGATATTTGATACATTTTGTAGAGAGAGTGAGGTCCACTGACAATGAAATGTTGGGCCCACCGACAAATCCAAATCACGTTTCACTAATACCTACTGAACCTCATCACACTAACGCTGTGAACCAGAACAATACTGATAAAACATTTAATGCTTTTTGGCCCTAAAGACAGATTACACCAAGGCAGATTATCTGAAACACAGTGATAAAAAAAAAACAGAAAGAAACAGGTAAATATGGTTTTCGCAGGATGAGATGTTTTGCCCACACTGTCATTAAAACAAAATCAAAACAGAGCTGCATGTTCTAAAAGAATGCACAGATATTTGGCATACACCCCATACATTTAAAACCCTGTTAGACTTAGGGATCTGTCCTTCCTGTTAGGAGACTTCTAGGGACACTTGTTTCTGCATGTCACAATATATGATATAGTGAGTGGTCCGCCATGACTTGATGTTTCCCTCATACGCAGCACACTTTATTATTATTATTTTTTAAATGATTTATTATATTTTTATTCATTGCACTTTGTATGTGAGGTAGCAGGTTTTGTGGCTGACTGCCACTGTGGCTGACGTATTGTTACCTAACTTACTACTCATGAAATGACGTCATTTGTCATCTCTGACCATTCATCGTGTTCACGGGGGCTCAGAGGCTCACAGGCCTGGAGGTGCTGGGGAGAGAAATTACAGCTGTTCCTTTGCTCTTTGTGTGTCTATTCCCCATCCAGCCTCAATGCATTGCCACATGTGCTGCATTCTGGCCTGCGCTCAGTCCTGCTGATTGCTGCGACTCTAGCCTGATTAATGGTAGATTTGAAATGAAAATGATCTATTCATCTGAGGTGTGAGGCAGGCTGCAGTCTTGATTGACTGTCAGCATAGGCCAAGGAACCGTGCTGGAGAGGTGTTCACCATTAGATGAGTTTGCCTGAGTGCAGATATCTCTCCATGCACACCACTGCTAGAATAGCTAGCAAGATAAAGCAACAGAGCTATGGGAAAGTGCAATTTATGGCTTAGGAAGGTCATTAGTGGCCCATTTCAGATCTCCTCTTTTCGAGGGTGGGTGGCATTCATGGGGTAAACTTTCATCTGAAATTAAACAGAGACCACCATCATTTCCCTCGGCCTCATCAGCTCAACAGGAGCATCTGCTTTGTGGTCTGAACGCAGCTACTTATCAACACGCCACTGATTCACAGCCTCCCCGTCGCTCGCACTGACGATAAACCAAACTGAATCACAGCCAGTATCTTTGCTCGTGCTCTTATCATCTTAAAACACCAGTAAATTGGGCTCTTAATGAAAACACGACAAGAAGATGATTTATGCTCTTCTGCCAGAGTTCTTCTGGTGGCGGGACAGTCGGTCTTTGAGGAATTATGGCGTGATGAAAATAAAAGATGATTAAAATTGGCTATTTTAAATTTAAAGCACAAGAGACATGTAAATCTGACGGAACTGGGTGAGATCCATTTGCATAGAGCAGCTCCGGACCATTGTCGGCTCCTCGCTCAAAATCGCTGCTGAATGCAGCTTTATGGCATTCTGATAGATTCAAGCGACCGGCTTGAAGAAGGTCTCTCTAACTCTCATAGTTAAGCAGCAAACAGCTCTTTCAGATCAATTCCATGCTGTCAGCTATGTGTGTTTAAGTTAGCAAGGGGGGGCAGCGTGCACACTGTTTCGGGCTATGTTGCCAACTTCGGTGTCTATTAAAATAGATTGTTCTCACAGTGCGTGACCTTCTGCTTGTATTGGTACTGAGGCCCAACATTAATACTTAAATTGGGATACCCTGTGTCCCCCCTTAACTCTGTAATAAAGTCCTTTTAAAGTGATTTATATCCTTTCCACTGATGAAAAAGGTCAGATCAATTCCCATACCTGCAAGCTCTATCTTCATTTAGCACGGTCGCATGTTGACGCGTCATGGCCCATGGCATCTGCGCAACAAACACGTGTATAAGTAAGTGTATATTCATGATGTGTTTAAAAGGGAAAGTGCTGGTATTGATTGGAGATTGAATTGCCCATTTGCTTTTTGTTTTGCACCCAGCAGATGCACAGCCTCCAGCATTAGATTGCAAAGCTATAAAGAAGACTCTGTCGCGCTCTTGCTCTCTACCTCAGGCAATCCTTAAACTCATCAGCGTTTTAATGAGACTTTCAAGCAGAGAGATGAATTAACTGCCTGGTTCCTTTTTTTTTGTTTTTTCCCTGTCTGCCAGAGTCCCTACAGGGAGCATATTGCAAACAGGAGCCAGACCACACATTATTTCATTTTTGATATGATATTCGCAACAGTAGTATAAACAAATTAGCTGTGGGACCTTCTTTAACTGATGGCAATGGCTTATTACCTTTTTCTCTTAAATATTTACCTTTTTTTCTTCCATACAGTACATGTAACACTTTTTTTCATTTATCCAGGTATGAAACATGTAGATGTAGAATTTTAATAATCACAAAATCTAAAGCCTGAAATAGTATCTAGGGAAGTCACAACACTATTTTTTATGGGATTATTGCACTCTTCCCATAGCAACTACATGTTGTCTTGCTTTAAAACAGAACTGAAAGCTAATGTTATTTCTATTCTCTTGTTTGTACCTTACAACGCTCATATGTATCATAAGGGGACATAAAGGGGAGCAGTATAAAGGGATGCTGCACACGGCTGAGTGATAATCTAAAATAAAAACTGTACTGGAGAAACCTTTGAAAAGAACACTGGTTCAGTCAACGGCTATTCTAAACACTGAACTGTATGCTGAAAATGTTATTTTACAGGAAAGTATATACAAATATACACACGAAATAGGCCAATCAAACATTTCAGTGGGACATTGCGGCTGCATTGTGGCCATTCAAGAGACCCATTTCTGCCAATCATTATGATAGTAATACAGACATGACTTCCTCAGTATTATTGTTAATACACTCTTAAAATTGAACTGAGTGTCTTTCTGAGAATGCAGATAATAAGATTATTTAAGGTACAATTGCCTGCAACATAGTGACCCAATTCATGTACAATCCCATCTTTCCTTCAACCTCACATCTTATTGGCCTTTGATCATCCATCCACCTCTTACAGGCTTAGCGCTCATTCTAAACGTGGGGTGGAGTAAGTTAATAATACATGTTGTTTTAAACATAAACATTTGTTAACATGTAAAATAAATAAATGTTAAACATTTTTTCAACAAGGTTAAATTACTTTTTTTATATGCCATATAAAAAATTACCATACAAACCATACAGACAAAATATAAAATTAAGTACAAAAAAATAAGTACATTTCTTATCTTATTAGCCATTTCTAAATGTATGGTCATGTGACAAAAACTGCACAATTTTCTAGATAAAGGGGGCAACACCTTACCCCCTGGGATATCTTACCCCTCTCCCCCTTTCGTCTTTATGCACTGTAAGAACATTTGTTCAAATGTACTAAACTTTGAAATAACCCTAAAAAGAAAGAAATAAAAGTGATCCAAATCGCAGAATGGAGGTCTCATTTGCTTAATGGAAACGTTAAATTTAGTAAAAACTGAAATGGACCTTGTTATGAGCTCTATGTCGACTGCAATGCTAATTCCAAAACTTCTCAGCTGAATGGCTGCAGGGTGGAACAGTGTTTGCCTTTCTGAAGTCCCCGTGTCTCTAGGCGGCGTCTATGCCTCCGCTCAATTTAATAGCCATTACCTAAGGAGCTCTGTGACTCTTGGCATAACCGGATAACTAACGGCCACAAGATGTGTGCCCATAAAGCTTTCTTCTTGCATACCCCATCTTTAAAGCTTAATAGTACCCTAACGCTAAGTAGAGAAGATAAGAATAAGAGAGAGATGCAAGCAAACAGACATTGTTATTAGCTTGCTGCCTCTTAACGCATCAATAAGTCATGAAATGATGTCTGAACTCTCTGGCTGTTGTTACTTGGGAGAGACAATCAATAAGTAAGCTGTATACGGCTCATTAAGGGGACTTCACTTACAATTATTTACAGAAAAGCTTAAGATGTTTGCGTTGTGGCTGGTAATGACGTTTGTGAAACAATAGGATTTAATGTCGCTAAGTCATCTGACTTCCTATAGCATCTATATGAATCTAAAAAGAAAACAAACGGTGAGAAAACAGATGAGTGAAGTGACTGATGAAAAAGATGAATTTGAAAATATTTATGGTAAACTTTTAAATCATTAAGAGAATAAAATAGTAAAGCTAAGTTCTTTTGACAGTGACCATGGCTGACAAGTTTCAGGTAAAGCGTATTTAAAAATAACACCATAAGAACCATCATAGTATTTAATACGACTTGTGCACTATATCTGTCTGAAGCCACAACACCACGTTTCAGTTTTATAATCCACATGTGTGAGAACCAATGCCATGGTCACTAACTATGCCCCGGGAAAAAATTATGTAAGATGTAAGACATTTTGTTAAGATGTGCAGGCATTCTAAAATAGTAAAGTAGACTGCAAACAGCATGAGAGTGAGTGAATGATGATTTGGGGTGAATTCTTCTTCACTTTACTCTTTAAAATCCTACATGGAATCCTCCCTTCCTCTCAGATCTGTTTACATGAAGAGCAATGGCTGACCTCTGCATGAGAGAATCCTCCCGCTCCTTTGCTTTGACACACTGGTCTTAGCTGAGTGAGGACAGAAAGGAAATGAAAGGAGAGACGCCAGGAGGGGGTGGATGTGAGCAGAGCCATTGCAGCACCAACACCTAATCCCCTCCTCCTGCGATTTTATTGGCAGCTCTAGCAGAGAATGGCAGACACCCATTATAACTTAACACATCAAAATGGCAATGTGGCACACGTAGAAAAGGCCACCTGAAGAAACACAGCAACCCACACTTTATCTGCTGTGAGCTCGCAGACAAACGCTGCATCAATTTGGCCAGCTACAATCGATTCTCTCTCATTTTTTTCTTTCTCGCTCTATCTGTCTCTGCTCCTTTAGAGAAACTTTGGGAAGACAAGACTTCACAGGACAATGTCATTAAACATTTACTGTTGTTTTATCACTTGTTTAAAGGTAAAGACAATAGTGTCTCCAAACAGTATTGCAAAATATTTGTTTTCAAACAGGTTTTCAAATACTCCTCCCATGTCGCACAGTGCCACATCACTCAAACAAAAAGCCCCGCCCCCAAACTCATGCCATTGGTTGGAGGCTGTTCAAACAACAGAGCTATGTTTTGGTAGTTCCACAGTGTTAACACCTTTTACACTAAGATGTAGTTCAACAAAAAATACTTTATATTAAAATAGAGATGGACTGATTAATGACAAAAGTAGTTTTAACTACACAAGCAGTATAAAAAAAAGAAAATTTATATATATTTTTTTTATATTTATATTTCTGACTATGATTTGCAACCTGTTAAAAAAAACATATTAAAGCCATGCAGTGACATCTGGCTGTGCACATCATAAAATCTTGCCATGGTCACCATTTGAATGCCCTTCCCACTTAATTTGCAAAGTAGAACAAGACTCCTGCTGAGGCTGCCCCTCCCCCTTGCTGATCAGCATGCACAAGACCAGCCTTTGAACCCCGATTCTGTTTTTAATTTCACATGCAAACACACCGCTACTCATTTTAATATTTGAATATGGATCGCACAGTGCCGTTTCATATCACAGAACAAAACAAGGAAGGGACTTAAATGCAAATCACCTAGATGTAAAGGAAAGGTCACATCTAAAACATAGTTAGAGGGTCTATTTCAATAGACATAAAGTTGTTGCAGAGCTTAATAAGTTGGTGAATGATGCACTTACACTGTACCATTAGTCTGTTTTAGAGGTTCCAAAGATCTTCTAAAGATGTTCCAAAGATCCAAGTACACTACATTTTCCACAGGCCATTACATATTGTGCACAGTCAAGCATTAAAACATTTTGAACGTCGATCTTAAGACGTATCTTACAAAGACTAATGAATTTTCACACCTGTCTGACCATTCGTGATTTTTTTTCATTACTTGTCAAGGTAAACTGTTTTAAATGTTTCAGCATATGCAAGAAAGACTGAGGAATCACAACCTGCTGTGGCTGTCTGCCACTGCTAAACAATTTTCATCAATGTGGTTTTATCTGCGGCCCTGCTAACATGCATTACACCTCTTTGCCAAACGCGTCCCAGGGAATCCAACAAGAAGTCAAAATAACAGATAAACGCAATCACATGTCGAAATTACATATTGGTGCAACAACCAATAATAAAATATGACACAATTTGCACATCTCAATTCATATGGAGACTCGCTGGCATGAAAGGAGCATCTGAAATTGTCATCGTGACATTTCAGAATGCAACGGGGCCGCTCGATATGAGCGCACAAATATAGATGAAAGAGTGGGGAAAAGAAATGAAAATAAAAAGCCAGCTGCCAAAGTGAGACTGGACCTCCTTCAACTTGGTAAATGATTCAAGCTTACAGGATCAACAACAGCCCTTATGTGTTGTGTGATCTTTAGATGATTTGATTTGTGTGTGTGGGATGTGGGGGAATACACTAAGTCATGATTGACAGCCTTGATAAGGACCTTTCTCTCCCTATCCTGTGATTTGAAAAATGTCACACGGCTGATCTCAATTTTGCAGATGACATGCGCCACCAGCCACAAAGGTCAGAGTAGGTTTGGGGACTGCTGTCTTATTGATACCCGCCGCAAACATGAAAAATGGGATTTGAAATGATCCGCCATCTGTTTTAACTAGCGCAAGCTGCTACTTACATCATAAGATAATTACAGTATATGAAAAGGTTGATCTGTGGAGCAGGGCCCCGCTGGAGCGCAGTGTGGATGGTGAAACGCGGTCTGAGACTGAAGGACTGGAAATGGTCCGAGAGATGGTCTGATATTTAACAGAAGCCACCTTTGGCTTCACCATAAGTAGACAGACTTACAGACTGGTAGGCATAATAATTAGTCTTAGTTACAGAATGCAATCTTTCTCAAGCATTCCATTAATACCTTTCAAAGTCAGAAAATCAATGGATTTCAACCACTTTGACTGAGAGATAGTCAATTAAGAATGTAAAACAATGCTTTGTGCTGCATACCATGAAAAGTCAAGTTAAAAGCCATGCTTAAGATGTTCTATCAACTCTATAGGTGGGCAGAAACTTAAATGCATCCCAGTCCCTATTACAGTCACTTCTGTTGCTCATTAGATGACATGCCATGGTCTTGTTTGGAAGATCCAGTAATCACGCTGGAGAAAACAAAATTTCTGGCATGTTTGTTTAACAAATGTCTTCATTATCTCACAATCAGATTGTTTGACAGCAACAGTCTTCAAAACATTCCTTTGTCAAACATTTCCCAAGATTCAGCTGCGCAGCAAAGCAAAGATGAAACATCAACCCCAATAAACACATCAATCTTACGTGTTCTGCGACCCCAATCCTCCATGTTCCCCAGACAAAAATGGTAACTGCTAAAGCGCAGTGGCCAAAATCACATAAACAGCATTTAACCAGTAAGACTGTAATCACAGAAGTAATTGCAGAAGAAAGGCTATATTCAAAGAGAGGGACTACACGGTGAGCTGGGAAATCCGCTGGGGACACCTGATTTTACATATAAATTGCTGGATATTACTTCCATTAGATTTTTTAATCATTATTTTGCACTTACTTCATTTAATTGTGCTCACAGTGACTTTGTAAGTTGTGGTTAATCACGGCTTTGTTAGGACCTGTTTCTCATCACAACGCTGGCGGAGTGCTGCACCATGGGACGTTATTGGGAAGCTACAGTGCTAAACAAAGGTGGCTTGCAATACATTTCCCCCACACAGAGCGAGATTTTAATAACTCTACCAATGCAGAGACAAATATTGCTGCGAGATAAGACGCTGCAGGTGGTTAGACACCATGTTTATCACTGACACTTAACGAGAACACAACAAATAACAACAGTAAAAATGATATTGCTCATTAAGGGATCATTTTTCAAAACATTAAAAAAAGAGTAGCATGGCTGTTTCTGCAAAGCCATTAAAATAAAGGCCAAGTAGAGGCATCACGCTGCTCGTAGAAACTTTGAAACATTTTACGAAAAACATAAATTGTGAAGTCTAACAGTAAAGAGAAAGGAAGTAGCGGGGCAAAATAAGATGGAATTGGGCCTGTAAATGCTTTTGTTAGCGGCCAACAGAAAGCACTCAAGCACAGACAAGCTGTAATTCGGTTTCCTTTCAGAGCTCAACCCAAATCCAGGTCATCTCCTGTATAAGGTATGCTTTTCTTTAGCTGTCTCTCACCTCTGCCAGACGGCAAACAACAGACAGTCTGCAAATTGCCAACATGCCCTCTTATCAGGTCGCTCTCTTGGAAATGAATGACAGAACATAAAACAGTCCAGATTAAAAGGGGCCAATCCATTTATAATGAGGCTAAATTGTGATGTTTTGCATGGCCAGTGTCTTAGTGGTATGTCCAAAAAGCCATCTTTATGTCTTTTTTCCTCTTTGGATGGAGGGTTGCTGATGAAGTACTTAGTATTGAGAAGGAAAAAGCAGCATCTGTAGACTTTCTTTATAAACACACTTCTTAATGAAAAACTAAACAAAAACGAATAATCACACCGATTCAAATAGAAATTTACTGGCTGGAGGACTGGGACTAAAACGCCAGATGACTAAAGAAGACATCTGTGAACAAGTAAACAAATACTGGCAACATGATTGGATGTTCAGGCCAAAAGCATTAATATTCTACCATTTCCAATATCTCCTAATAGCTCAATTTACAGAAGCAAAACAGTCTACACTGACTCAACCTCTTTTTAAGAGCTGCAGTCAGAACAGACCCTGTTCAATCCAAAAAATTAAAATAATAAAAGCAACATTACTAACAATACATGCTTCAGAAACAAAACAGTTTTTTTCTGAAGCACAGAAATGTTTTGGAGAGAAGTTATTTGCTTTGGCCTCAATCACCCAAGCCTTTATAAATAAATAAATCTCTATAAATGACTACTTTGTTGTGCTCTATGTAGTCAACGAGCATAATAAATGCACTCATTATTGCTTTCTATTTATTCTGGAGACAAAATTAGGTCACCAACAGCAAAAGTGTTCTTTCATGGGCCGATGAACCTCAATCAGTGCATCATCAAAATCAGTCTGCAACATGTTAAATATACATGCACTTTATAGGAATGCTTTCAAGACGGATGATGTCCTAATGACAACAAAATATAGAACAAGACTCAATTTTTAATACATTTGGAAAAGATAAGGTTTGGAAAAAAATAAAACTGGTATGGGCGTTTCACACCAGCATGGAGTCAAGTTTGTAATCTGTTTGGATGTCTAGTTTCCTCTAAACCACTGACATCCGCTGTTCTGATTGTGAGGTCCACACAAGTTCACTCCAAAGTGGTAATCTGCATTAGAAAACGGCATTAATTAATTTAGAAAGATTGGCAAAAGCGGCTGCATTCCCTAAATAGCCTAAATCAATGTCAAAACAGATGACTACTACACAATAAAACCAGGACTGTGTATTACAGGTAGGGTAGATAAATTCAGAGAGGCTAGCAATAGCAAACTAGCTTTGAAAGCACAAGATCCCTTCCTCCTCTCAGAGCACTCCCCAAAGCCACACCTCCTCTTACACATAAAGAAGTACACAGTTTGACATGCAAGTACGTTTCCTATCATTGTATTCGGATCAAATGCAATGAATGGAATAACATTTTATGGTCCTGCGCCTTACACAGAAGATATATATATTTACATAAATATATTTAGACCACATTACTTAAGAAAGGATGCTATTAGGATGTGAAGAGACTTCAACCAGAATAACATAAAATGTTTCTGGAAAAAACCTCCTACGCTAATATATGTACAGTCAATCTACTGTATGACTACTGCTTCAGTTGAATTAAAACAAGAACGAATAGTGTTAAGTCAAATGTACGGTATTGTACTGTAAGGTGAGGAGTCAAAGCAGGTATGAAAGGAGAGTCTCAGACCACACTACTACTGTAAGCTGTTTACAGAGAATGTATTCCAAGTTGTCAGGATGAGGCTGTTTTGGCTTGCAAATAACCACAGACGATAAAGGTTTGACGCTGGTCCTGTTTAGCCATGCATGATATTTGACGAGCAGTAGAATTATCTTTTCATTCATCAATTCATTTTGTTTTCCTTTAATTGCATTGCCTCCAGATGTCCCCCTGATAAAGCCTCTCTGAGATTTGTCACATCTAGTAAACACTCTAATTCAACACTACTTGTTTGTTCACCACAGCATTCAGTGAAAGAGAAACACTGTAGCTGGATATTCTGAGTTGTTTCAAGCCTATTTGATTCTGACAGCTTTTGACAGGTCAGACTCAAAAGCTTTATCAAGCTACAGGGTGAAAATACGAAATGGTAAAAGGAAGGTAGAGGGGGCAGGGGGTGTGGGGTGATTGGTAATGAGGCACGCTCCTTCAGACCCATGGAGAGTGCTCGGTGAAGGGAGAAGAGCCACATTAAAGTGCTTTCAAGAAAAAAAAGGCTGGCCTCAACCTGTCCAACAATCCCAGCATGCCGAGAGGTTGACAGTGACAAGGCGTATTTCTCGCCTGGCAAACAGCATTATTTTCATTTTCTGCCGCATTGTCGACTCCCATCCAGGTGTACTGTCAGTTATTCGAGCAGATTTTTAAGCAGGGCAAGCAGCCTCTCTGCACGTGTCCATCGCTGTCTGCGTACCTGTGCTGCGGGATGGAGAAAGGGGGGGCGGGGGGCGATGTGGGCTGCCACATCTCTCTGATATTCTACCAGGCAAAAAAAGGAGGAGAAAAAGAAAGCCTTCATAAAAGCCATCACTCATACAGGGACAGCCAGGGCAGACAGGGTTGCTCCCTGCTCCTGATATGCCCTCTGACAGACTGTCTACTCTTACAGGCCGGCTGCGTGTTACAGAGAGGACATCCTGCCCTAAAGAATAAGTCTCACCACCACTGCAATAAGTACAAGCAGAGCAGCCCCCATCACTGGACATTAAGCAGTCGTCAAATCATAAGTGTGCTGCCAGAATCAGACTACAAGGAAGATGGGTAGGGTCTATTGCAACATGCTGTAAGAATGATAATTCAGGTGAATAAATGCATGACCAGACAAGCAGGCAGGAAGGCTTAGACGTATAGACAGACAGGCAGATATAGATGTGTATATTTATAGAAATACAGACAGATAGACGGGTTAAGAGTTAAAGGATGTCTCCTGATTCCTAAATAATGTTTCCTCTTTAGTCTTCAAACTTAAACCAAGTGTGCATCACAAAATAAATAAATATGATGATGATTATTAATATTATGTTAATATATACATAATATATATATATATATATATATATATATATATATATAATAACATATTGTGATATTATGAGGTCCTTCAGGAAAACAGCAAATTCACAGTCTCTAAACAGCAAAAAAAATAAAAAAAAGTAAATTCAGAATGTTCACTTCACTTTTAATCTAAAGTGCCAGAATCAGTGTGTGTGTGTGTGTGTGTGTGTGTGTGTGTGTGTGTGTGTGTGAGAGAGAGAGAGAGAGTGCTGCCCCAAGCATCTGAATCCAGACATGTTTGGCATGCATGTATGTGAGGTGCAGATAAGAGCTGCATTTTAGGGAGCTAAGCCACAGCACCAAATGTAGGACACATCTCTATGGATTGATCTGAAGAGGGAATGTGTTCTGCAGGTGTAAAGAAACCAATAACTATAACCATAAGTATAACCAAGCTTTAAAAATTAAATCCAACTTCATGAAAATCGTCCACACTACAACATTAATGACAGAGAGAAACATCTTGTTGGTATCACTTTACATGCATTAGTCAATAAATGCTAAAAACACTGACAGCCAATCAAAATTCATTATTTTTTAAAGAGCTTTTTCAAATGGCAAAAGACACTGCAGAGAAGCTCATCACTGAAGACACGCCTCATGAAACTGTGAGATTGTGACACAGAGAGCCTGACAAGACCATAGACTTTGTTTACCAACTACACTTAATAAAACTAAATGATGGTTTTAGGAGTCTGACAAACCCAGGGTGACAAATCCAGGGTGATAAATGTTTTTTTTTTTTTTAATTATCTAAGAAGGAACAGGATGCTTCAGTCTGAAAACTTCATGCTATTCAGAGAATTTAGTAACAGCAACGCGATACATCTACATCCTGCCCTATTGAACCAAAACAACAGAAAAATGAAGATCATACATTAAAGTGTCATAAAATAAAAAAAAGAAACAAAAATCTTCAATGATTCAATAAGTCATTTCCATATGAGAGAAAACAGATTCTCTTGTTTTCAGCTTATGTTAGGAAGCCCAGGAGGCCATAAGCCACACAGTACTGGGCTGTCTAGAATTGCCCGTGCTTTATGACTCCACAGTCCCACAGAAGCAAATGCAGATAATAGATACATTCATGATAGTATTAATATCCTTGCAGTTCAACTTTCTCCCTTTCCACTCCCACTCCCGGTTTGTTTTTCATTCGCCCGGACTTCAAACTACTTTGCCTGTGGCTATGTCATAAACGTAACTGATTTTGGAGCACATTTGTGTCATATTTCCCTTCGAATAGTCAATCTGACTTGACATGGAGTCACCATGTCGGCTCAAGGCAGGGCGTTAGTGGCCTGTACTCTGAAGAGCTGGAAAGGAAGACTTTAACAAGGCAGATTGGCCAATAACAGATGCTCTAGGCTTTCCTAGCTCTATTAGTGTAGGTCAGAGGTGCGAACATACCAGCATCAAGAGGAACTTATTCTTAATCACAATGAAACCATCATTACCCATCGTCCGCCTGTGAAAGAACTGCATTAAGGGGGAAATGTGTGGCAATATGTGTTGATGCGGGCATCTCCCCTCATCCGCAATATAAGCTTTACACCCATAAAAGAGAGCTGGTTTTATTGACACAAACACAATTTAACTGCACTATTGGACGAGATGACAGGATAAATCAAGGCCACTCTTATATATATGTCAGTCAGGTCAGGAGAGCCATCAGCTGACTGAGAGGCGAGTATTCCTCTCGCTCAGATTCACTCATCCCGCATCAGTCAGGGAACAGAGACCGCCCAAAGCTACGTTCAACCTGACCCCATTTAAGGCTTAAATAACAGCAAATATATTTTCGGTGTGTTCCCTTCACCAAGACATGCAGCTGAACTCATGATCCTTCCATGTTCTTTTTTCCTGGGGGAAATTATCAACCTTTAATTATCCCGGCCCAGCACCAAGCAGTGGGGTGGGGAGCAGAGTCTGGGTGGCAGGGATGACATTCCCACAACTGAGAAGTTAACACAGAAAGACAGATGAGATCTTTGTCGTTATAAGGATACACTTGCATACTTACATCCCCAAGTTCGCTGTTTTCTTTCCATGAAGTACTAAAAAAAGAATACACCAAACTGTTTGCTTACTTAACTGTTTGTTTGCTGTTGCATTTTTTTACAAGCCTCATGTTGCTCTAAACTCGTAGTTGCCCTGACAATAGTCACCACATTCATTCTTTTAAAAGGAACAGCTTGGTTCTTCTTAAAATAACCTCCAACTGTGTTTCACATAAGAAAGTATACCATCCCTTCAGATATGAGCAGTTTATTGTGGTCTTCTGAGGGTGCAGGTGATCTCCAGGACATGACTCATTTGTTTGGTAGGTAAAAAGCACTTTCTGACTTCCTGAAAGGTTTTCAAATGATTAAAGTTAAAGTTTAAGTCTGAGTTTAAGTGAGTTTAAGTCTCAGAGGCACAGGATAGCGTCTTGGTAAGCTCACATTAAGATGACTACCATAGACAGCATCAGTATGTTTCTAATTAAGCCCGGTCACACAGAGAAGCAAGCCCATGTCTCTGCAGTAGCTTTGTGAACTAGTGTCTGCCCCCTATTGTTCTGAGCTCAGGCAGCATGTCAGCGAGAGCTTTGAAGAAATGGTGCCAGTAACCGTAAGATGAAATGAACGGCGCACTTCACAGATTCTTATCTGAAGAATAAAACAGTGAAAAGAACGGCAGAACTTTAACGGCCTGACATTTTCTGTCACGCTGAAGACAACAGCCAACAAACTAAAGAAACAATAACAACAAAAGCTTGACACGTGGAGGTGAGCTTCTCGCATGTCCTTCTAAAGCATTACTCATGCATACTGAAATGTCTGTTGCCATACAGCTTGCACTTTAGAAACAAGGTCTTGACTATAATCATCACAACACATGCTTTAAGACTGTTGTGCTCCAGTTCACTCTAGGATGAAGAACAACCAATACAGAATGGCCGCTGATTCATGTGGCGTCTCTCCACTCCCTTAATTTCTCCTCTTCCTCTCTCAACCTAGCTTCAGCCTCCATGAATTACAACCACACACAGCTGCTAAGGAAGACACAACCATTTACATTACTGAGGAGACAAATTGAACACAGAGGGGCACCACCTGAACAATTACATTGATTCATTTTCCATGTGCAGGTCATGTACTCAAAGTGATTCATTTTATTAAAGTGTATATAGGAGAAACACAGATACAGTGTAGGGGAGCTATGCACTTATATGCTGTGGTAACTGATGGGTTACATTTTTTTGGATGGAAACATGAATAGTGCTAGGCTGTGCAAGCTCACAGTTATATAGCCAGGATGTTGATTGGTTACCAGGGTGTTACTATTCAGTTGCTAAGGTGTTTTGAGTGACGTTTTAAGTTTTTTCTTCTTGTGTGTATTATGTGTGATTGCTAAGCAGTTGCTTACTGGCAGAGGTAAAAAGAGACCGCCTTCAACTATGATAGTTATTAGATACAACTTGGATTCCTCCTTTAAAGTCAATCTATAAATTTGTTTTTGCCAATTGTATTTGCCAGGAAAAGTCATACGCATTGCTCATACGCAATTTTTTAACAAACATTTTCCAAACCCCAAGTAAAAATAAATAATAATAAAACCGATGGCTTCCCTCTTCTGGCTGCCACTAAATATTTATCTCCTATCGCAGTTTAAAGATGCCCCTATTAAAGCCATGAATTCTGAATCATCTGCAGGTTTGTGATGTTATATAAAAGGTAGAACTGCTACAAGCATCCATCCGCCACATCTGTGGGCTGGAAGGCGTAACAGAGCAGCCCGGGAGGAATGAAGTTCATGAATAAGTAAAGGGGAAACTACAATGCCACTCTGATTTCATGGCTGCTCCCCGTGTCCCAGCTCTTCCTTGAGACTCAGCACATTTCTGCCTATCCTCTCAGGATGATCAAAACACATTCTAATTAGCACCGCCCTTGATGGAGGTGGACGGTAATAGATGAGACAGGAAAGCCGAGAGCTTCTCTGCCCAGAGGGAAACTTAGCCTGGAGAGATAGGCCATGACCGCTCCTGACCTTTACCTGGACAGCTGATTTTTCACAGGCCGGCTGGCACAGAGGTATTAAGGGATGCAATCATGTGTGTCAGAAAGCAGTGGCTAGCTGACATGGGATGGCTAGCACATATCTCCTATCTAAACTGATTTATTTAAGCCAGAAGCTATATATCTGGATTATGTCGCTGGGATGCATTAACTATTTAAAGCATTATAAACAAAATCCCTTACGTTGCTCTGCACTGTGGGTGTAGATGAAGAATTCCCATTATGATTGCGTTGAGGGAAAATGTCAGGTCAAATCAAATTTGGCATCAAAATTGCTTCCTACACTCCCTATAGGCAATGCATGGATTATACAGTAATAAACTGTAAAAGAAAGCAGGAACAAAAAGACAGAGCGAATAAAAGCACTCGTGATAAACATCTCACTAAACCATGTTAACAGATTCAAGCAAATGCCAACTTGTGACTCAGCTTCAAAGATACACAAAATGATGTAATTATCATTGACTGATTTTCATCTAAATTTGTCAAGACACAGGACATTGGCTTTATGCTGGTATAACACAAGACAATTAGGCTTGGGCAAAGGGAGCAGTATTGTGTAATGTGATTATAGTTGAGGTCAGATTGCAAAACATCAGCAGGGCTCAATAATTAGGATGGCCTGCTAGAGCATGGCCAGCGTGAAAGAGTTTAAGGCCAGGTGACAGAACTGTTACTTGCCCAGACCAGTGACATTTCAACTTAAACAATTAAATTTAAAAAAACATATTACAAACATAAAACACTGTTGTTGCAAACTGTGCTGATGTATGTCACTAATGCAAACACAGATGAGGAAAATCAGAACTTTTATTCCAATTTGGCTATTTAAACTACAAGTCTTTACCCCTGAAACAGTACATTTTATGATTTTTTGATAAAAAATTGACCAAAAATTGTCCTCTGCACACACTAATCAAGAATGAATTGAGGGGAGACAATAACTTTCTCAAGAAAATCAGGCGAAACTGATTGCTTTCAATCAGCTATATTAGGAGTGCCCGGTTTCAACATTTGTAGTTGAATTTGTGATTATTAAACGTATGCATGTGTCCCTTCGGAACAATCTTGATGCAACAGGAAGAAAATGTGTTGGGGCTAAAGACACTAGCTTAAGTGCAGAGACCATATACAGTAAGAGCACAGTATGTGTGATGTAAGCTGAACAGAAGAAGATTCTGATGCATGGTCAGAGCTCAAACAGCAGAGATCAGCTGGAGGCAGAGCTGTGTGGCCTGTGAGACAGGATGGAGTTTGCATTGCACCAGTGCTACGGCATTCTGTTGTACTGCTCCATCGGCCCAAAAAAGCCCCTCTGATAGGGAGACAGGGATAAAGTGGAGGAAATATTATTCTTAAGAGACAAGAATGTACTTTGCTGACAGGAAAAAGAAATAGTGAGCGAGCGAGCGAGAGACAAAAACAGGCGGAAAGCCCAAAAGTTAGTATTGAGCCATGAAGAGGGTGAAGAAGTAAATCAAGAACATAGGAACGGAGAGCTACTAGGAATTACAGACCAAAGTAGATGTGTTTAAACAGGGCACGGGTTTAAGATGAGCTTTGCTGCTATGTTAAAGAAGAAACAGATTTATGTTCTCTCACCTCTCTGACATGAACAGAAAGGTCTCTGAAAGATCATTACCAGAACTGAATTATTCATTCATAACTGCTTTAGCACTTACCCAGGTGGGAGATCAGCCTGCATCTCATATGCTCTTAAAATTCAGCAGTCCAGGAGGCTCTGATAAATAGTTTACCAAAAGCATATACTTCCATATATTGAAACCTACCTTTGCTACACACATTCACACACACACACACACACAAAAAGCTAAACAGACACTTGGCTCAGATCTGTAGATCTGCAAAGGCATCTAATAACCAACGAAATGGTATGAAAAAGCTCAGACACATTTCCACTTTACTAGAGAGTTGAAGAATGACAAAGCTGACTGTGTTACTACATAACCTGCCCAGATATAGGGTCATCATAAGAACTTATTTTAAGTTAGAAGTTATTTAAATATATATATATATATATATATATATATATATATATATATGTAGAATACATTTTTTAGTAATCAATATCATATATATGAGATGTGTAGGAACAATCAGACCAGCAGGTTTAAAGGACAAACAGTAGCAACCTGTCATTGGGAGATAAGTTTTTGTCATATTCAGAGGGGGTGAAATTTGTTCCTGTACTGTTCTTATATAGCTATTCCCTGTTATGAACCAAATCAGACCTGGAAACTGCTTATCTGTTGTTATAAATTAGGTAAAGAGCATGTATAAAGAACTGATTATCTCAAAAACGGCCTCCCTTAAAGCATTTGGTTCAACCTCCACAAAGATACTGCTGGATATTCTATTCAATGGCCACATCATTCACATCAGGGCACTGAATTAGTTATATTAGATTATATAAGCAATTAGGTAACTAACAAAGCAAATAAACCTCATGGGCTTCAACCAAACAGTTCCAAATGGAATTAAAGACAAATTAGTTTATTGACAGGAGAAATTATGCCACTGCCGGGATACGCACGCCTGTATTTTTTTCCTGACAGAGACGCGTGGAGCCAGACATTTCATATGACAATAATACAGAAGATTATTGCATTTACAGAGGGTCTTCATTTCCAAATCTGTTCAAAATGAATGTGAGTTAAGAAACCAGATATTTAAATACGTCAAAATCTCTCTCAGCATAGTGGGAAGCACTAAAGTTCTTAATCATGTCGGCGTAATAAAAAATCTGTTCCATGATGTCGGAATGGTTGTGCAAAACTCCAGCACAGTCCCCGCTAAGATGTCTGCCCCACTTGGACTCTTAACCTTTCCTGTCGGCCATACTGTAAAGCATATGGGCCCCTTGTGCTTCATTATAGCTTCTCTATCAACCCCCAGAACTGCTCTACGCCATTCTAATGAAACTCAGGCCTATTCCGAGCAATGTAAAGACTAGATTTACACATAGCAAAAGGATTAGGAAAGGCTCTTTCACCATTAAATAGTTTTATTTTATTTGTTGCAAAATCTCTAATTATAGTCTGAAGCACCAATTGTGTCCAGTCTCCTGGGTTGATCCCTTTACCATTAGCTCATCTAATTCCAGCCATATAAAATCCTCAAAGCTCCCGGCTTAAGATGGCCACCAGAGAAAACCAATAAAACATTTGTCAAACATCATAAAGCAGTGTGATTTAGATAAGTATGGTAAAGTAAATGCGTGGGTAAATATCCCAAGGTCAAACCTAACAGAGGCCCTGCATTTCTCTGAGACACGACTAAAAATCTTCAGATCAAAGGTGATAACGCCTTTACATGCAAAACAAAGCCTGATGTTTAATTAATTTAATCTAGTTAATCTAGTTAATTTAATTAATTAACACACTTAACCGTAATTCTGCTCGACTGAAACAGATAACCGCTTATGAGAAAGTAAAAAATAAAGAAGTAAACTTCTAAATAATAAAATAAAGCATGTTATCAAGGCTCAATCAAACATATGGCTAAACTGAATGACATGGAATTACAACTAACTCACAAAGTGAAAATAATAACGTCACAAACACAGCAGAAAATTGAGTCATTTATGTGAATGATTTAAGAGCGAGAGGACTGAATAGGTAGAGTGGGCCAAGGTCCTGATGAAAATCACTTTTGTTTTCTTCTTTTAGCAAGAACACTTTGTACCGTCTGAACACTCTGTATTGAAATGAAAATTGTAATGAAAGAGTAGCTACAGTAGTGGGCATTAAATTAAGAACCTTGATGTTAAACAACACCATCAACATCAATAACGATAACACTCCGTTCTAAGTATTATATATACACCATAACAAATTACATTTTATATATGTATTCATACATGTATTAATATTTATACTGTATGTACCCAAGAGATAGTCTTACAATAGTCTTGCAATATGCTTTGTTAAGAATCCTTGGGACAAGACCAAAAATGCAAATACAATTGCCTAACACTGAGCAACTATTATTACATTTACTTTACTTGACAATTTGCCATTCCTAAATTTATAAACAGGTTGATATGCAGTAAACATGCTGCCACATGTTTTTGACTTCAATAGATGGTAACTGATGTAAAAAAAGCAGTCTGCTTACCCCTGCTGGCGCTCTCCACATGTTCAAGCTCATCGGGGAACTTGAGGATCTCAGGATACTTCTCTTCACACTTCTCAGCCAGGAAGTGCAGAAGGGTCGTATTCTGTTCTGTTGACTTTGTGTCACGAAGCTGTGGAGCAAAGATTCAGAAATGCCAGTGAGTCATGAGATGTGTTGCACTGTTGATGTAGTGTAAATAATAATCCACAGGACATCACTAAGTGCTTCCTGTAACCTAACCTTCCTGTAACAGGACAGAGTGACATGTTTGTGTTAAGCAACTGACTAATATTCTTTCAATGAAGGATATAAATAAGCAAAGCACCAAATTTTAGGTTAGCAGTCCAACATAAGATATGGTAGTAATGCTTGAATTTGCAATCTGAGATATTTATGATACTTATCTATGAAATGTCAGGGCCTTATCGGATAAATAGCTACAATTTTTTGACCCTAAGGAAGCTTTTTGGAATGTGATGTGATAGCATGTTTTCTGTTTTTATGCCAGATGTGTGGCCTGAGATCTATTCTGTGTTGTACATTTGAATTGCTAAGATGGCGGCCGGGCTTTTGCAGGTGAGAAAATCTCAGCCTCCATAAGTAAAAATACTCATTCCTCTTCTGTTAAATCAATGGATAATAAAATACCATAATGACCACAACATGCCACACAGACATACACGCAGACAGCTTTACACTACGCTTTGCTTTTTTGATTGGATTGTTCTGAATCCATCCAGAAACATTTGAGCTGATTCCTCAGAATGAAGGAATGTCATGCCCACAATGCAGCATGTGTTCGACTGACTGAGGATCGCATCATATATATGTGTCAACACAGCACTTGAAGGTGTTTGCGCAGGAATCTGACAAATAGGTGTGTCAATAAAATTGGCTGGAGCACAGTGCACAGAGGCATATTCTCCCCTGCTTACTTATTTACCACGTTTAATTTAAAAATGAGCTTTCCCTCGAACCACAACCGTTCTTTGTACAAGATTAGGTGACATGGAAAAAATGAAATATTTAGATCAATACACAGCTCTCCTTCTAGCTGCAGGCTTCTGTGGTGTACGCAATAAAATGCCTGAATTTCAACTTAACACCAATCCATAAAACAAAGATCAGATAAACTAGACCAGTTACCCAACCTACATTAATTGAGTTTGGTAATTCCAGTGTAACCAGAACATAAAAACATAAGCTACTATACTGCAACAACTGTTTAAAATTAATAACATACGAGTTCTAAATGTAAACCACACCTTTCCCAAGAAACCAATTCCCACGAAAAACACAAAGTTGGACGGATTTCAACCTACACCCCCACTTTAACTCAGAAAGGGCTAAGCTTCCCCTGTTAACACAAATCTATTGCTATTAAAACTGATATGCGAAACTAAATATTTATGGAGCCACATCTCCCTTGCTTTCCCTCTCCACTCCATTTGGAGGGCCGCGGCTGCAGGCCCACATTAAGCTGTGCACTGGGGCTGGATGACCTCTTCACCCTCTCAGACTCAAACAGATTGTTTGCTGTCAAGTCTGGACTCCAGGACGGCTGCTTTCGCAGTGAAGATTCCGCTGTGTCCCGCAGCAGAGCCGAGGAAAGGCAGAATGAATCCTCAAGCTGGACTGCACAGCAGATGTGATATTAACCTTTACACAAACTGATGGCAAACTCACGACAGCTGGCGCACTTCCCCGCTACACATAATGTCTCCCATAGATTTTCTCTTTCAAAATGTCTCTGTGGATGCAAAGGTGAGGAATTGGTTTTTTTCAAAAAAAATGTGGCAGGTACGATGGCAAATTAATAAATGGATGCGGTCTTTTGCCTCCTCTCTCTTCATAAATCGTAATAAGTGCATTTTTCCTAAACAGATGAGATGGGGCGTTGGACCAAACGGAATATAACAGTAAACAGAGGATGAATATCAGTCGATACTGCAGCATCATCACACAGATGATTAAAAGATGACATGGTGAAAAACAGAAATTTCCTTGCTGTTATGAATGAGATAAAGCTCTCCAGCCTATTGTAACATTTTAGCTGTCTACCAATCGACCAAAACTGTAAATGTGACTCTTTCAACAATCATTATTAATGTTAGAAGTCATAAAATATGACCCCACCCCATCCAATCACCTGAACTATATACATCATGTGACTAGCAAGCAAGCAAACTTTCCCAACACCATAAGTAAAAACAATATAATATGCTATAAAACTGTAGAGTATGGACCCTTTTCCTCTTTGTATCCTGTACATCTACACAACTCAACTGACCATAAGTCTGTCAAACATGACAGACACCCTCAGTGTCTGGATGCTGATGTTTCATTTAACAGCAGGCAGAGGTGACTTAAATATCGTTTGTCGAAAAGACAATAACAGTCCCTCTTCCCTGCCTTGTTCTACTACACCCTATCCCATACACGGCTGTCCACCCTAATGATCTAGGATTACATAAATGATATGCACTCCAAAAGATTCATTTGTCATTTTGGGATGCAAACAAAGGCATTATCTTAATCTAAGCACATTGTGACATATAATTACCTATTCAAAAGGGTCTTTGAGATCAATAAAGCTTTTAGCCCTGCAAGGCCTTTGTATCCTTTCAAAGTGAGAAAGCCTTCCTGAGATTATAAAGCAATTGTTCCCAGGTAGGATGAATCGGCATGAGCTCAGACCAGAGGAGTCAAAATTGATTAGTCCATTAGGAAAGCATAATTCAGACGCTTGCTTTACAGCCCGTTTAGTGGTATTTATCTATTTATCAGAGAGCATGATTGCACACTTTTCCGCAGCCTGATCGGACACACTAGAGGAATCCTAGCAGACAGTCCAACAAATAATCTGTGAATTATTATCGGAATTTCCTGCGGAGTGTTTTCATTTGAAAATGCCACTGTGTTCCAGCATCTATTAGATAAATCGCTTCCAATTTCTCCCTGAGAGATTGGCGATAAATGAGAGCAGACACAGAGACATGCTTTAGCTGAAATCTCCAATATAATACAACGCACACAGTACTTTATAAAGTCTCGGTGCTAAAAATGGGGAAAGGAAAATAAATGAAAAAAGCATGAAAAAAGCATATCCTAAACGCTGGTTGATTTTCTTCCGGAATTACCCTTTTCTTCTACCCAGCTGGCTGTCTGAAATCAATATTGGTTTACAAGGATTGGAACAAAAACAGAACATGAGAAAACAAAAGTAAATATAAGCAAATAAACACAGAGGTATTTCATTTCACTTTAACCATGACAGAGCTCACACCTGGCTCACACACTGTTCAAAAGGAATGGAATATTTGCTCCTGTTTCTTGGGAAGCTGCTGTTTTGTGCACATTAGTAACACTCCCTTGACCAGCCATGTGTGCACATTCAAAAAAAAATGGAGTTGAATTTGAAGTCACTGCCACTGAAAATCATCTCCAGTTTGATCTCTCTCTCTCTGCCTGTATGTGAATTAAAAACACATGCGGTCGCTAATGCGAAAGTAATCACCAATGCTCCAGTGCAGATATCAAAACAGGGCCAGTCTCTCTTGTACTGCCGACAATGCATCCGAATCCTAATGTTGTTTTCTTTATTTAAACAGAATTAAGTTTTGTACCCGCTCAGCCATGGGGTGTTTACCAATCAGCCAGCACTGAGCCGCTAACACGCAGAACAGCGACGGAGCAGGCGGAGAGATAATGCACTTTAAAGGCTTTGCCATCCGACGCTGACGACCTCAGCGTGCATACCGCATGCCTGCCTCTTCTGATTTCCACTGCTATCACAAGAAACACTGGCTTCACACAGTTAGTGTTTTAAGAGAGAAGAAAAAACACTGTTTAAACTTAGAAACAATAAAAAGCTCCCCTCAGATTTGCGCACAGGTAATTTTAGCACAGCAAATTTTACTGCACAAATTCTATTTTTACACAAATAAAGTTCTAACTTACATGAATTATATTTTAAGCAGTAAATGATGTGGGACTATCAGTGTCGTTAAAATACCCTAATCAATGTGAGACTTCTGGACTACAGAATAAACAAACTCAAAGGATGGCATGTATATCAATAAAGATTATTGAGTTTGTTTTCTTCTTTGTTCTATTTCAGTGATGAAGAAGAGAAAAAAGATAAACAACATCTTTACTTACAAATTGCCCTTAATTAAAAACCATCTGCGAAGTTTTTTTTTGCTTTCCTCTTTTAACACCACCTATTAACAGAGCCTTTATGACACTGTCAGCTAAAAGGAAATCACAGGCGTATTTATATGATTGTCTGATCAACTATATCTCATGCCCAAAACAACATTAAAAAAAACTTTCAAAAAGAAATGTTTTACTACATCACATGAACAAATAGCTTTTTGTCTATTGCTACTGTGTGCAAAAATAAAATACATGTTTTAGTGTCTCATTAGTGTCTCATCAGCGTTGTAAACAAATTGTTCACAGAATTGTATTAGTTGTTTATAACTCGGGTCATTACAGTATAGTACTGTTTCTCAACTCTCTGGTGTTC
Organism: Botia almorhae; assembly: GCA_036877575.1. Taxonomy (NCBI): domain Eukaryota; kingdom Metazoa; phylum Chordata; class Actinopteri; order Cypriniformes; family Botiidae; genus Botia; species Botia almorhae. The sequence goes on along the minus strand of JAZGTJ010000034.1, from coordinate 69,079 downwards.
ATTGCTCCAATATAATAAAAGCTGTTTTGCACTTTGAGACTGTGTGGAATATGACAGTCCTCTAGTGATGCTGAAAGATTTAAGTGGCAGTTATTATTGCCAGACTTCGGCTAATCACATCAGTGTAATTTCCAGTGAAGGGAATACCAAATGAGGGTGAATATGTAATGACTGTCGCAAAATACGAGAGCCCAGTAATTGGCATGGACATGTGAGGTACATTATATTGCTCTCATTTAAATTGGATATGTACAGTAATAGCAAGGTTCATTTCATAAAAGCCCGAATAATGTCCTGAAAATGACCAGCAATCCAACCACAAAGGTTTCATCAACATTTAATGTTTAATTGTCATTTATATATTTTGTGAATGACATGTTTAAAGTTTTGGACATTTATCGGCTGCACCTGGGCCTCTCAACCTGGGGCAAATAACATGACCGTACAGACATCTTAATGACAATTGTAGCTACAGACAATGGCTTTTCAACTTCCTGTGGAGTAGATAAGGTCTCTATGGATTATAATAAGGTTGCTAGTCACTCCTGTAATAGTTCACAGTCTTCCAGTATTAACCACTGCTTCTCGTTTTAGCCTGTGGGAGCATGCGACACAAACAAAACAATAAATGAAAGGGGCATGTTAAATCAATCTCATATGAGTTACCAGGGGATGGGAGGGTTGTTAAGGGAATAGAGAGGGAAGTTAAAGACGGAAAGTGTGTGTGTGTGTGTGTGGGCGCCTGCACGCCAATGCAACGGCAACTTGTTCTGTAATCATTCCCCACTGTGACTGCACTGCTGCTGGAGACGCATGCTGAGAGAGCTAATTAGCACGGCCCTCCACACTGTGTCCGTTCCCTCACCCCGCAGCCAGCCCCTCAACACACACACACACACACACGTACAGCTCGTTTTCACACGGGTGTGGATACCACTCACTCACACTTTCATTAGATGGGGATCAATCATCTGCTCACATTGGGTAATCACAATTTAATTTCATGCATTTCAAATTTTAATTTGTTTATTATTATGCCCCAAACTGTCATTACAGAAAGGCGCTACTGTGCAGGTTTGGTTTAATCTGCCAAGTAAGATCAGCACAATACAAAGAAAATGTGAGGAAATAAATACTACCTGATTTCACAAAATTAGTCTCTTTTTACCATGTTTATACATATTTATTATTTTTATAATATGTTATTATTATACTTTTAACTTACTATTAAAAATAACATCAAATTACATAGCAGAAGGTTAGAATTCAGAGTTCTAATAGTAATTAACCAGTCATTTGTTTTATCTGACAGAACTGTCAGCTGATTAGCACAGTAAAGTGAGAACCTTTTGACATAATAGAAACACAGAAATAGCAGATATGTAGGCTAAGACAACAGTTAACCGTACATTATGAAGCGTTGAGATATATGTCACTGTTAAGAGAGAGAGTGTGGAGGACCTCTATGAAATTATTCAAGCAGACATTTTGTGTCACGTACCAAATCAGTTGTGTGAGCTCCTCTGGTAATCTTGTTTGAAATTGAATAATCTAATTTACTTTAAGTTATGATGTTCCACTAATTTTCCAGTCAAGGCACTTTCATTTTCATACTCTCATGCCTCTGTGATTCTGCTGATCTTCTTACTTTCCCACAGAGTGAATCACAAACATCACAGATGAGATCTCTGAATATCTCAGTTCTTTCCCCTAGTCAGCAATGATGGAATTTTTTGTGCAGGTCTCCTTCATTTAGATATTTCTACTGAGAAAACAAAAACCCTGAAATCTCCTACATGCCTCCACTATAAGTTTAAAAAAGACGCCACAAACTGAGATTTGCCATTTCCACAACCAAAGGGCAATAGTTTTATAGATTTTAATTTGAACCCAAAATCAATTCCTCCTCAAATGTATTCAGAACCAGATTATTTTAACTACACAATCTACATTTATAACTTTGTATAACTTTTTTTTTTTTACTTTTATTTCATTTATAGCCTCATTTATATAACTAGTTGAAGAATTTGTCTAACTTCTGCTAAATGAATAAATGTAAATGTAATGTAATTTGTAGTATTCTATTATTATTTCACAAGCAATTTTGGAGAAACATATGAGACAGAGTTGATACAAACCTGAGAGCTTCATCAAATCTCCAAAGCATGAAAGAACAACCTCTGAGCAATACAATTTCTCTCAACAACACTGGAGGTTCTTGTCCATAATCTAAAAATGGCTAAATGTCAACTAGCATTGTAGATATCAGTCTTTGACTATCAGGTTGTACAGAAGGGGTGGTGGATCCATATGGTCATTGTTTTGTGGCAGCCTGCCTCTGCTGCAGGGAAAGATCAGTCTCAGCATAACAGAAATGGGATGCAGGATTGATGGCAACAGTGAACAAGCATCAGGGGCATCAGGGGCCCTTCCTCACACACTGCCAGCAGAGCTTGATGTGGCCCTTCTCTTCCTGGCCACCAGTTTCAGTCATGAGCCTGGACATGAGCCGACAATTAGAACGCCAAGGCTTGAATGATTTAAAAAAGTCATTTACAATCACTGCCCACACTGTTGTCAGGATAAGCACAATGAGTCACAGGCTCTAGAATATTCATCATGTTAAAACCATTACATTCCTAATTGAATTGTCCCTTGACTGTAATAATGCTAAGCAGGTTTTCTGTACCAATACTATAATCTGCATTCAGCCATCATTTCAAAAGAATCCCTTCACAGGGGATTTTTCCATAGAGGTACAGCATCAGTATATCTGAGGGTACTACATTCTAGAAGACAAGATAAGAGGAAGAGTGATGGAGAAAAAAAGAAAAATTGGCTGTCTAGTTAGTACACTTGAACGTACATAATCTTCCCATTTCAATATTCATAGAAGAATGCTGAGGAGTTCAACAGAATAACAATCAAGCTCCGTGGAGACATCCGAAAGACATAAATCCTCAGGAACAATTAGCTAACAACAGACATGAGAGGCTACGGGGACCAAGAAATCTCAGACCACCTAAAGGACTGTCATCTCTGATTGCTCAATTACACGTTTTGCCAAAGGACCTTCAGTTTGCAGGCATTGATTGTGCGCATAGATCTTCATAGCAGTAATTTGTGCTTTTTTTTTGGTCAGGGAAACTATGGGAAAGTCACACTCCAGCACACAGCAGCTGAGGGGCACGGCAGAAGAAAAAGATACCAAGATGCTTCTGGCGACTGGCATATTTTGTCTACCAATGGCAGAAAGCCTAGACTGGAACAGTAGCCAATAGATTAATCTAAAAGCTCAGAGTGTGTCATAAAGCACGTTTGCTTAGTAAGAATGACAAGTGAAAATCAGAGAGCCTCGGGCTACACCTCTGGCGGAGGACAGTTTTGGGGTAGGGAGCGACGTATCTCAGGGAGTTCATTTGTCCATGAGCACATCATCCACACCAGATCTGTGAGAAAACGACCAGGGCTTGGAGAATGTTAAACAAGCTGAGGAATGGCAAAGAGACACTATGAACATATAGAAGTGTGGCATATTTAAAATTACAGAGACATGGCAACTAAATTCATCTGATCTGTGTAATGAAGAAAAAAATTGTGAAATATTGTTTAAAAATGAAGCAAAATAAAGGTTTGCCCTTCAACTCACTTACAACATTTTTTGCTGGGAAGAGTCATGCTTAAACAAGTCTGAAAGTAGAGAGATAATCCAGATTTGATGAATATTATCTGTAATTTAACACTTTTTCATGCTTGTAGCTTAGAAAGGGGCTTTGCTCTGGAGTAAGCCTTTCCCCACATGGTTGATTTCATTTGAAGGTGTCATAATCTTTGTGTGCATTCCTCTGAGTCTACCTTTTTCGAAAGATGTCAAATCTTCTCTACAAAAGTTACTTTCTTTGAAAAGTGTATGACAGAAAGTCAAGAATCCACAACAGAAGATTACTTTCTACACTCACACATACTGCTATAAGATTAAAGTTAACTGAAACTTTAAAGATGCTTGTGGCCTTGTGTGTCTCAGACAGATGATGGTCAATGCTACTAGATCTCCATAGATAAAAACAAGCCAAAAAAACAGACAGGAAGGGACCCGGGTTTATATGCCATTTCATAACGTTGTTTACCCAAATCTGCCTCTGTAGTGTTTTTTTGTATATTTTTTGTGTATATTTAATATCGAACAAAGTTAATCAGCTTTAGATGTTGTATTTAAAACAGTGCATTTAGGCCTATCTATTGGTCTATATATATATATATATATATATATATATGTGTGTGTGTGTGTGTGTGTGTGTGTGTATATTAATGTAAGCATTGTGTCAATGTGGGGTGACTTCTGTCTGCAGGACTTATTCTGCATACCACCTGAAAATTGACAGGGCAGTGTTTTACCGAAGAATAAGAAAAGCTAGGTTTGCTGTCCAGAAACAAATCACTGACTGCTAAGCTCACTGGTGGCGATGATTATGGTTGGCTGTCTCTCTGAAAACACCAGATGTTTAAAGAAAAGCAAGAGGGCTTAAACACAGCAATGTTTATTTATTTTTTGTTAATCAAAATTGGCTAGAGCCATTCTGAGTTAACAAGCATGTTAACCTGTAAAAAAACTTGTGAAATATGCAAATGAAGTCCACAGCTGCTACAGAGTGCGAGTGAAAGACTGGCAGATCATGGGTCAGCCCACAACCGGCCCTCCCTGATGAGCTCGTTAGTGAGCTGAGGTTTGCCACACAGGGGGCCATTTACTTCAGTGAACTGAGTGAAATTGTAAGCATCTCCCTTTGTCCATCAATAACAGCCCAATCAGTACTTAAGTGAAAAAACTGCCAGCACTGTTGTATGGGAGCCACTTCAGTCACATCAAATTCTTTAAATTTAAGCCTGTACTACAAGAGAGAGAGAGAGAAAGGAAAAAAGAAAGACAGAAAGACTTTAAGTTCATATATATACATGTCTGGTTCATGGCTAACTATGCCCTCTGAACCCAATACATGTTCAGAGCACAACATACTGTATGTTTATATGAGAAACTGCCATTGAGATGAATGGGATTGTGTGTTGCATTTTGGGCCTGAACAGTGGCATATCCAATTAATTCCCATGACTTCTTCCATGACAGACTGTGCATGGCAGCGCCCCACATGCACAGGCAGAGCACAGCTGATGAGAACTATAGAGATGTCCACCCTGTCAGCATCTGAGGACAAAGCCTAGCGTGTGTTAGTCTGCTACTGTGAAACTCAAGGACAGGCTTTAAACAGAGGTCAGAGAAAATACAACTAGATCCTCTTCCACACAGCTGCACAGCTCAGGGCAGGGTCAGCCGTCAGGGGTGTCCTCCCTCTGGGCCACAACACCATCCAACACAAACACAGACAAATAAGAAAAAAATACACAGCCACCTAATTTCTCACCTACAAACCCGCCACACTAAAACATCTCAATGAGAAAACTCAAAGTATGACCTTCATTTAAGCCAATTCTAGTGGCAACATAAGGACCCAGCACATACCTGTGAAAAACCGAACCACAGAGCTGTGTAGCAAAGGCAAAAATGTACATAAATACGGTGGAGCTGAAGAACCTTTTCGCATGAAATGTGTATGTGCGTTCTGTTTTTCCCAATGCAATCTTCGTTTTTAATCAGGTTTCTTCATTTAAAAGACATTTGCATGCAAGCTTTATCAGTAAAGATGATGTTCATCAAGGGCTTGAATGTTTACGAGCATGAACGCAAGGCGGGACCGAGATGTTTTAGAGAGTGGCGTAAAAACGAACATTAATTAAAGTTCACACTATAAAACTGCTAAATGAAATCGCCTTAGCATTTTAAATTACTTTCCAACCTGCAGTTCAGTGACAGTTCAGTCTTCAGAACCTGGTTCATTAGCAGTCCAATAAAATAATAGAAAACAGAGAAAAGTAAGAAGGAAAACAAAACTGTTCCGCTATCCTGCAACTGGCTCCAGCTAAACCCCTGCGGTTGGGACACCTGTGTCCCAGCGGCATCTGAGACACCTCAGAGAAGATGACAAGGCCAGCAATGAGATGTAACTAAGAGTGGCGGTGTAGTTCTGGCTGCCGGGAAACACCAGCAGGGGGGTGGCTGTCTTTCATAGCAAGACCAAATGGCTTCACCATCCAAATGGGCTTGTATATCACCCACCCAGATGTCCATTTTACACACAACAACAGCAGTTTAAGCTTTCACACGTGTTCTGGTAACAGTTCCGATGCTCACAGTGGGGAGGTCTACTTGCCAGCTCTACAAATAACCTGTGAAACAGACTTTCTAAATGTACAGTACACCTGAAGTGAGCTGAGGTTAGCAAACATCTTTCTGCCTGTTTATCACACATCTTTTCACCTCAAAACCCCACCTTCCATGCAGGCCATCCTGATAAGGCACAGAGAAGCAAAGGTTGCTTCTGATTAGCTAAAAAATGACTTCCTGATTGTTTTTTGCAGTTTACAGTTTGCCGTTTCGCAGTCTAGGGCTGCCAAAGACATGCAATTTCTCAGAACACCTATTTTAGTGACACCTGTCAAGAAGCGATAATTCACGTATGATATTATTATGGTAAAAAATGTTTTAAACGCAATGGTACAGTTGTACCTAAAAATGAAATGTCTGAGTGTAGTTTGTTTTAGTACAGTATAGTTATACAGTATAGTGCAAGAACCACAGAGTTAATGTTCTGGTTGTGTGTTGTTACCTTGCAGAGGAAGCTGATGTTGAAGCCAAATGTCTGGGCGTTTCTGGAGCCGGCGTTCATGTAATTCCCCACCAGCAGCACCAGCTCCAGAAACATGCTAAAACTTTCACTCTTCTTCACCTCTTCACAGGCAAATGTTACGTTCATGATGTCGGGCCGGATGTTGTTCACCTGTTCCTCAAACGTGAGCTTGAACAGGATGTTGTTCAACCGAGGACGCAGCATCTTGACTGTGCTCATCTGAAATGGACGGAGGAAAACCTAAACTACACGCTTTACTTTAATCAAAACACATATCCTCATATCACAAACTGAACTGTTAATTTTACCTCCAGAATGTGACATATTTCCAAGTAAAATGGGATTTGCAGTGACAAAAAAAATGTAGGACAGAGCTTGACTTTATCTGTGGCAAACTGATTGGATGATGAAAACTGGGCATTACACACTACTATTACTTGGCTGAATGTAGGTTTGATTAAACAATGGCTAAATAAATATTTGGGGGAAAAATAAGGAAAACTCAAACATAAGGTATAATTGTATGAAATCTATAACAGAATTTTAAAAATAAAAAAATGCCATGTACAAATTATGTGTCGACTGCTTCCTGTATGCAAAGCTTGCACGAACAAATGTCAAAGCAGTTACCTATAATTACATTTAACCAAATAACAGCAACACTATAACTGGTTCTAGCGCTGAAGTAAGATGACATTTCATTTCATATAAAAAAAAGATGAGGTGGAGACAGAGGAAGGAGTGAGGAGACAAAAACAACAACAACAAGGAACCTACAGAAGCTGCATGGAGAAGAGGGCGACCTCAGACACACTCGCACCACATTTCTGCATAATCCAGAGCTCACAGGCAGCCCACAGACATGTCAGGATGTTCCATTACCACTCGCATTTATTCATCTTTATGAGAAAGTTGCCAATAAGAAAAAACGTTGCCACGCCCATGTGCGCCGCGCCACCCCACCCCATCTTCTCCCGGCACCCCCAGATTTGATTTCTCTGTATAAGAGGAAATCACAATAAAAGCGAGCGAGTTGGTGACAGCTCTAAAGGGAGATGAGCAGAGAGTGACTTATTTCCCAGAGGAACAGTGTGAGGTGGTGTTGATGAGGTGCCTGTATATTACCCGCCCTGAGCTCATCCACAGGAGGAGACTGTCACAACATGCTTCATTACGCCCTCCAAAGACTCAGGTAGTGAAAGACTCGAAACGGAGACGATACGGAGGCAGGTTTTCTTTTACTTTCACTGAATTGATTTCTGTGAGAATCTGCTGTCAAAGACAGCTATGTCAGTGAAGGCATGCATATGCATCAAACCAGAGAAATCTGTGTTTGACAGAGCTACATCTGGGTGAGAGCGTAAGGTGGTGTTTCTACGTGGAAGAGGAGTGATTGGAGTGCTTTAAGGAATATTTCACTCAAAATGAGAAATTCTGTCATCATTTACTTGCCTGTTTTTTTTCTTTTCTCCAGTGGAACACAAAAGGAGGAGTTAGAAGGAACGTTCACAATCCTTTTTTTTATACTATAAAAGTGAAAAATGGGAGCTGGAATGCAGCCAAAAATATGTTCAGGGTGCAATGCTGTATATGTTTAATGTAACGAGTTACAATACTAAGCTACTTGAAAAGCGAATAAAATAAGATACACAAATGAATTACTAATTGCTCACAATGACAGTGTTAAAACAGATATTGTATTTGTTACATTTTGGCCAAAGAATTTTTAATTATTACAGTACTACTACTACAACAACTAATAATAATAATTAGATGTTTTGTTGTTGTTGTACAAATCCAAAAGAAAATAAGACACACCAGTTGACTTTACCAAAGCGCTGAATAACTTGCATTAAAAAGTAACATGCATTGCATATTTGAAAATGAATCTTTGATATAATGGTGTAAAATAATAAAAATACTGATTACATGATATACGTTATGTCCCAACCACACCTGTCTTATTTACTACCACTGTATTAGGAAAATAAAATTCTACATAACCTCCTTTTTGTGTTCCACAAAGAAAGAAAAGTGATACAGGCTGGAAATAAAACACAAAGCTGAAACATAGGGGTGAGAAAATGACAGAATTTGTATTTTTCCATTTGTATTCCTTTAATCCAGATGCGATTCAAAACAAATGTAGACTTGTGCGCTGTGCAGAACTAACTGATGCGAAGCTTAAATATTTGAGACAGAGTAAAGACAAAGGTTAATATTAATGGGATTTGGTCAATATCGGAAGAAAGTCTAAAAGCCCTTCCAGTTAAAAAACTCATAGGCCTAGTCACGGTCTGTAGCAAAATAAAGCTCTGCCTCTTTCTTTATTATTTATCAAAATCTGAGCGTCTGTCAGTCACAAACCAGGCTACCAGATTTGACTTTTCATAAAAAATGCCCTTTATATTCTTGGCCTTTTAATTATACATTACTGAGTCTCTTTATATATTGAATAGCGCTGATCCTGCACAGAGCCTGAAGGCAGTCTTCTCTCTCCTGCTCTCTCTCTCAAACACTCTGTGCCTAATTTCCCGGTGCCCCCTCATTCGGCTTTTCAGCTCAGAATCCTTCACACGGAAGTACAGAGCTATTGGTGTGAACGGCAACGGAACTGGAAAGATGGATTGGTTTAGTATCTGTGAAAAAGACAGAGTGAATAAGCACAAGAGGAGGAAGTGGAAGAGAGATGTGTGAGGGCTTGTGTAACGGAGTGTGACAAAAGATGAGAAAGAGTGAGCTGGAGTCAAATAGACAGAATAAAAGAGAAAAAGGGGAAGAGGAAAAAAGACTAAAAAAGAAAAGGATAAAATCGATAAAATCTGCGATTGAAATGCCTTCTTAGTGTCAGATATCTGTTTATCATCAAAATGGGATGTGCGGTTCTCTCAGCACAGACATCTGCTTCTACTGACTATAGAGGTGAATGATGATGTGACAGACTACTGTATGTTACCACCTGCCTATAGTAACATCTGCATTGCGCTATCTATTTATTTTTTCTATATCTTGCTATTATTATTATTATTTGTTATTACCCCTAAATTTATGTCTGAAACAGTTCCAGATTGGGCACTGCAAAACCTCCTGCACCATGTCAGCGGTAAAAGTCTTGTGGAGTTGTGCTTGACCTTGGTACTCACCACAATGCCAAACTGCTCAGACTCACAAAGCTCCTCGTATTCATTCTTCAGCTTAGCCAGACTGCTCAGCTCCTTCTGCTCTGGAAGATTCTTGATCAGGTTCTACAAAGAAAAAGCACACGCACACCAATCAGTGTCACAGGAGAACCCACCTGTCCCTCTAGAAGAATGATCAAGTCCACAGGGGCCAGAGACAGCTTCACAGCACCAAGCGCTGATGGTGATCTGTCTTAATCGCTCAAAGAGCAACCTGCATCGGTTTAGCGTGTGCCGGGGCACTGCTTTCAACCGATAAGCAATCATTACAAATAAACACAATGCTGCTGCCTGTTCATTTGGTGAACTTTTGTGGGCATGTGACTGACAGTAAACAGTGGAGCAGGGTTTAAATGGGGCCGTGGCTCCAAAAGCTATTGTGCCTTAAGCTGGTAGTCTGAAATACACTTGTGATTTACACAGAGACACCCTAATGTTCACATATTTCCCCATAACTGCACCCTGCCAATCTCAGAGTACACAGAAAGTGAGGACTGACTTAAAACTTTCTTTAAGCAAGCATAGTGTGATTGGACTGTGCTAGTGTATGGCAGCTCAATTCAAGGCGAAATATTCATGTTGGTCTTGACTCCATCTTTGTTTTTGTCAGCTCACTAACTTGGTGCTGGATAACGTCGATGCTCTCCAAGGTAAATCCAACCCGGCACGACACTGCTCTTGGCGCTCAGCCGAGTTCAAAGTTTTACGGTGCCGAGAAAATGGCATTCAAGGTGACTCTGAGAAACGATGGAATAAATACCCCCACATCATTTCATGTCACTGAAATGTCCCTGATGTTTATGGCTTTCCTTTTCCGTCCCACAAGCCCAAATGGAGGGCACATGTGAGTCAAGTGCAAGACAGGTCCACCATCAAAAATCTGCCACTTTACATATGTTGTGAACTCCAACTCCACTCCTTTTCATCCAAAAAAATGGTATATTCTTTCATATTACTCACCCAACTTTGCAATTATCTCTAAGAGTACAGGCATGCTGCAGGTGACGTGGGCAAGTGAGAGAACATTCATTTTCTTTAAATGCTAATTGTGCTCATAAAGGTCAGCTGAGTTAATGAAAAGGAGCATTGCAACCTTTTTCCTAAAGAGGTGCTCTTTCCTTGGGAAGATTCCTGGAGACTTCCTCTCTTATTACATCTGCCAGTTTGGCCGGCATGAGCAGGCATTCTTGCAATCACATGACTGAAACTAGCCATTCCTGCTCAGACTATTAGCATATTATCAGGGCTGGTATCATATGCTAAAAACATGTATTTTTTCTAAAAACAATTTCTTTTTTTATCGATCTTTATCGATAGCACGTCTTAAAACTCGGGTAAATGCTTTTATGTAGTCTCTCTGCAGTAACTTCAAATGTCCTGCTGACAATGGTAAGTCTGACGCAATATGAAGCCAATGCACCTAAAACTTGAAATATATGAACCAAACAGAGAATTTTTGGCACTGTGAGATTTTGATGAACTTTACTGATATAAATAATGGATTCACATCTCTCATGTACAAGGAAATCAGAGAGTGGGAAAGAAGAATGAAAAATGTGATATTACTGTTAAGCAGCCTGTTCAATTCCAGCTTGGTACTATTCTTGGTATATAAATAAGACATCACAAGGCATCCAATTTTGATGAGATAATCATTTGCTTTGTTTTTTTTCTATGGAATATAAATACAACACATGTTTATTTGGTGTAAACACTGCTTTTACATTTATCATTTGTCCTTTTTTTGCTAGAATGTCTAAACATCTCACTTCCCTCAAAAGAAATCGGTTCAAAGCTAATCTAGCCAAAATAAAAAAATGTGTCAGAAGCCTGTATTGTCCGGACAATGAAAAAAAAACTGATGGTTGACTCCATCATCTCAGAAGTTAAATTAAATAAATGTGCTGAGAGGCTTTGAGATATTTCAGAAAAAGCCCACGAGCAGCAAAGATCAGCCACGTTAGGGGGAGGGATTACGGTAAAATGGCCTCATCTGAAAGAGTCTGAGGAACATTAGCCCGGCGGCTCGGCTGACGAACAAAGCTCCCCTAAACAATGTATCATTGATTTTAAATGAAACAACAACACAGCAGCACACCATTCAGCCACAGCAATCATCATTGCTAATGTGCCGCCAAATCTCATTATTGGAGTTGTATTTCTCCGTCGCCACTTGCGCAGTCGAGACAAGCGATTAGGCTTAGCTGTTGCCTCTTTTCCAGAGGCATCTATAGGACAAACAGCCAAAATATAGTAGAGATGGAGAGAAGACATTACAAAATGGAGCTGAAATGTTGATTGTTATTATGCTTGTCATTGGTTTACATAATTATCAGATCCCAGCATATTGAGTAAATGACACGCAAGCAGAGCCATATGGGAGGGTTGGTAAGAGGCGGTTGAACTCTGATTGAGTGTTCTCTCCAGGCCTCCAGACACAATCTGCATCTGGGAAGGGGGCTAGCATGGGGCATGGGGCCTAGCAAACATGGCATGCCATGATAATGCAACGATTTGGACTCTCTCTGCAGGGCCAGATACACAAATGCTGTCAAGCTATACTCTCACTCTTTAATTTCACACTTTCTTTGCTCATCTTATTTCACATTGTAATAACAATTAAGAACAAAACGAACAAACAAACAAATGAAGGAATGTATGAATTAATTAAATAAAGGAATGAATTCAAGGAATGAATGTTAAAAAATGTAACAAACAAAGGGAGTGTGGAACGCTGCTTCCTAATCATCACTGGGAAGACGAGTGCAGCACCAGATGAAGGTGCAATTACTTGTGTTTTGGTATGTTTCCCTGTATGTTTTAAAACAAGAGCAGTCTGCTAAGGTAGTGACTGCCAAGTTCTTAAGTGTTACAGGGATTAATCTGGTGTTGGAAGTGGATAGGACAGAAAAAGAGGGAGAGAAACAGAGGCTGTGGATCAGTAAACATTTTGACTGGATGACAGTATCTCTGGGGCTTCCAGCAGCGCACTTTGATCTTTGATCTTGACATGTTCCTGGTGAACACATGGCCTATTGCCAAGTTGAGAATTGTAACAGGCACGTAATGAGAAAGTCTTCAGTCAGAACACACAATCTGGCTAGTTTTGGAATAGGATACTAGCCCCACTGCATTTAATATTGCTGCAATGTATAGCATATATATTCTGCACAGTATGTGACGTTTCAATTTAATGCAAAGAATATATGGATGAACTACCACTATCGCTTCTGAAATGTGTAGTATACAACAGAGCACACTACATGGAATATTGTATCCCACAATGCAGTGCAGTCAACGTGACCTTCCATTTCTAGTTTGATCAACGAACCAGAAGTAATTATATACCAAACGTTCTGACATTTTGCACCAAAACAGATTTTAGGTTAAAAGTTTTATTTCCAATATGAGCACTGAACACCACCCACGTCATGTGACAGCATATGCTTATTGCAAAATAACACCTACCATTTCAGTCACGTTTTAAAACAGTGGGCAGTATGTAGTGTATACTTCACAGCATTCAGTAAGTAGCAACCTACTATTCCATTATGGACATAGCCTCAGTAGATATATACGGATATATACATATATACTGTAGAATATACAGTAGCATGGTGTTTTACACCTTCCTTGCTTTTAAAATATATGGTAGAATATAGAGTAGCATGGTGTCTGTTAACCCATCGTGTGAGAGCTTGGAAGCCTTCACAGCAGAGGCCGAGGAAAGGAAAACAGCCATTACAACTAGTGCATCATGCTTGGGTAGATGGAAATAAATTACTCTCATGGATGTCTCTCCCCAGCTCAGCACAGCATATGCCCAATGGTAAAGTCAGAAACTAGGGAAGATCAACAAATCTCAAATTACCCTCTCAGGGACAGCACAATCAATAAAAATGTTCTCCCAGCAATAAACTCTTTATTAAACTGAAAGAATTCACAAAAGGCGGGGTGCACGGGGGCCTGTAACCTTGCCTGTATGCGATGTCAAACACAGAACCCCTCATCTGAACCAGCCCTGTCTGCTGTGAAAGGAGTTGATAGATGTGATTGTCTATTTGCCCTCCTTTTGTTTCTTCTAATTGATCTGTTCGTCATTTTTTAGGGCGCATCGCTGCATATGGCTCAGTCTCTATCTCATACAAGCACACAAGTGTAACATTATACAGCCGCCTTCCTGCCGCGCCTTCTCAGCAGGTCTCGGCACAGCTTTCGGTAAACCGTTTCAGGGACCTCTGTTTAAATCAATACCAGAGAAAACTCTGAAACATACCCTGACCAGCTGCAAATATTCATACATGGCAGTCATATGTTCTTTTCACTAAATGTATTTTACTCCTGTCAATAGTGACAGTAATTTGATAATAATACACTTGGATCTCTTTAAAAAGCGCTTATGAAACATGTAAAGGCATTAATACATTCCACAATGGGACAGTTATAAACCTTATAAGAACCTGATTTGGAATGTTTTATATAAGCAATAACTCCTGAATAATTGTAATAAATTTGCAGTTAGCATGATGCTATGTTAAAAATCAGCCTGTTGGGTACAAGCAGACAATCTTTCTAGAATCCAAATATGAAACACTACAACATATAGCACACTGTAATATTGGGGGGGAAAGCATATTAAATACAAAAAGCATATTAAATCAAAAATCAAAATATTAAGCATTTTTTTTTATTAATTATGTTCAATACCAGGGAGTGTGCCTATGATGTCTTAAAATGCCACCTCAATATGCAGCTCACCAGGTTTTGGAACACAGCTAATGTGTTGCCTTTTTTTGAAAGAGCCATAAAAAGGACAAAGATTAGAGTAAATCTGTTCTTCCGTGTAATACAGAGCACAAGATTCAGCTTGGCATCAGAGGTGCACGTGTTAATGAGTTAGTCACCTTATCTCTCAGAAACCTACTGCACATGCAGTCCTTATCAAAACTACAAAAAAGAATGAAAAAACACTATTAATAAATAAGCAGGGTAATTATCATGACATCGTCAATGTAAACAGCTTCTATGCAATTAGGATTCAATACCACACTCGTCTATGAAATTAGGTCATAATTTTATCACAGATGCTCAGTTTAATAGCACGACCCTCCAATTGCTAGTATAATCACACTTTCCAGGAACTTAAAACACCAGTATTTTAAGAACACATACACTGATGACACGAAAGGCCACTGTTTTAATAAAACAGCCATTTAAAAGGAAAAACAGCCAATTGCTACCAAAGTGAGGTGCGAAGACCTAAACGGCAACAGTTGTACAGACAGAGAGGAAAAACATCCACAGCCACTCAGGAGGGTAATTTTCTTCGATGGGCACAACATATGACACATTAGAGGGCTGTTCTGCTGGCATTAAAGTAATCTAGAGAGCCGCACTCTGACAGATCGGAAAGGAATCTCTACTCCGCTAAATCAAACTAACACCTCAGACTATCACAGACACCAGCCACAGTTGGCGACTGACAGGCGACAAACCCAGGATGACAGCTTCCAAAATCGCATTAAACTAAATGAGAAATAAATAAAAAAACGGGATTATATTTGGGGTGTAGAGGGATAGAGTTGGCAAAGCTGACAGGCTGCCCATGACATTAATTTTGTCTTTTTGAAAACTTAGTTAGGAGAAGGAAAGCATGTGCACCTGAGCAGACTGTTATCTTTTTTATAATTTTGTATTTGCTGTTTGAGTGTGTTTGTGTGTGTGGGCAGGGGGGGGGGCATTGGTTGGGTTGAGGAGGTGTAAGAGGATGTTAATAAGAAGGAACAGAAAAAAATACACAGATACTGGAAGGCATGTTTGTTTAAAACCTGTCACAACAGTCAGAACGTAATGTAACAACTTTAATGTATGCATAAAAGTCCTAATTTCATATATATATATATACTGTATACATATATACGTATAAATATATACACACACACACACATATTTATGCAGATGTAAAACATACTGTGGGATAATTATCAAAGCATAGATGTGTTGGTCTAAATTACAAGTGATCTGGTTTACTTATGACCATAACATGACTGGATTTTAAGGAGTCTTGGATTTCACCACTTTCAACCGCTATTGAATCTTACAATTGCAATAAATTGTCAATATAAACAATTATGGCTGTTAACTATAAAATTACATCAAGTGTGCTGCAAATAATGCAAAGATAACCAAATAAGCATTTCTGTAAGAACACCTTTTTATGTTGGCTGGTCGCTATGTCAGATCATATGGCTCTCTGTTGACTACTGTCATGACAGATTTTAACAGAATATCCAAAGTTCTGTAGATATTGGCAGTATTTTCATCATGTTCAATTTGGTTTACTCGCCTCCCAAATCAATACCACTTCATATTATCCACACATTTAACAACACTCACAAGTCCACATATCTGACAGCTATAGGTCACAATGGTATGCACTAAATCCATACTAACCCCATAACCAGACAGGCCTCGAGTAGATCATTAGGAAATACATCAAATGTCTGTTAACAGATTGCAGAAACAGATAAATTCACTACAACTGCTTTTGTTCACTACAAATGTTTGCCCTAACATTTTAAATATATAAAACATTTTGTGACTTTTAGTTGCATTTTTGCCCCAAGACCTGATGAATTTCTGACATTGATTCTAAACAACTCCATGTTCACCTCTGTGTTTGTAAGTCCTTGTGCATCTCCACTAGTGCTTGCTACTCACTTGATCAGTATAACACAGTTTGCTACTGAATTATCATTTCATGCTGAGGAGTCTATGAGCGCAGTGCCAAAAACAAGCCTCAATTAAATTGAAGGGGGTGAGCAGTCTCCCCTGCTTATGCAGTAATCTGGAAACCTGGTGCTCCTCCATACTTATCGTCCTGTCCTGACACTTCACAATATGCAAATGACAGGTAACAGTACACCAGCCTGCTCCAGTCACCTGTTGTTAGTCCCCGAAACAAAGACTGGCACCATTGCCATGCCCTGCAACCAACCAGTAAGCAAGGTAATGAGGGCTCATGAATATGTATGAAGGCAATGGTGAAATGGCAGGCGATCCAGGTGATTGACAAACAAGATAAACAATAATAACAAGCAAGGGCAAACACAAAACCTCTAACAGGTACAGCCAACCATGAGCGTGCTAAGAAGGCCACAGCAGCAATGCGATGAGCCACAGTGGGGGGGAGGGCTGCCATAATGTATGTTTGGATGGACTCTTGATTTCTCAGGAAACGTTACAAAGATTTCACTGCAGGATGTGACCTTACGTCACCCGAATAAGTCAGTAATGCAATGGCAGATTTCTAAGACCTGCAATGCTGTCGTCTCTAACACAGTGGTGCTGCATTGCACAGGACAGGGAGTGTGGTTATTTGTCAATGTTACACCTTATGCTTTGCACTACATATTTTATTAGCTGCCTGTATGATGCTTTCAGTGAAACAACACACTGCGAGATTATTCGCCGATATGGCGGATATCTTAAACGTAAACTGATTCCTAGCTGTGTGGATGCAGCATCACACAAAAAACAAAAGATTTCCTTGGAGCCACCAAAAAAGCCATTGTAGAAATGTGCAATTCACATAAAAAATGACTAATTTATTCTGCATGTGAAAATAATGGGCATAATAGGTGGCTATTGGGTAAAGGAATAGATAGACAGACAAACAGACAGACAGAGACGAATACTATAGAACTAATAATTTGACATGATTTTGTTTTAATTAATATTAGTATTGAAGGCAAGCAAGACTCTTAAGACATTACGTTATGCTGTCCAGCATAGGTATATGAGTGAAAAAACTTTAAGAGGTATTCTGACCAAAGGGACTCATAAAGCACACTTCTCTTGAATGGAGCGCCACATATTTCCATCTTATCAACTTGCGGATCAAAAATACATGAGGTGCTAAAATGAGAAAAATGGGAGGTGTGGATTTCCTTTGAATACTGAAGTGCACTAGGGTACATGTTACATTAGTACATTACCTTTGCAGTAGTCCAGCGGTCAATGGGGAAGTATCCTAAAGAACGGCTGGCATAATTCATAACAAGGAGAAGGTACTGTTAAAGCATACTAATGCGGTAAAGAGTGTTACTCAAAATTGAGCTGTTTTTTCATTCATAATACATCCATTCTCTCAGGAAATAGCCTATGATATATAATTAGAGGAACGCTGTGGTGACACTGCTCTGCAGCTTAGTTGAGGAAATGACACATCACAGTGATGATGTCACTGAAGCTTCTCTAGGGAGGGGCTGATTGTTAAATACACACTCGGCTCTGTGCACTGGAATGAAGTCATAGACATGCTGCTGTGGCCTGAGCACAGAATGTGTGACCCAACATATTCCATGATGTAAAGCATGATTCGCATCATGTATTATCTAGTTGTCATGCTATATATTGTCTTCAGTGTACTCTGGTTAAAATAGGTAGAAATCATTGTTGAAAATTTGCTTTTGTTTTGTAATTCTGATCAATTGTTGCCTCTGATTGCATACTAGGGCCACTAAAAATATCAGAAATTAAAATACACCCAGAAAAGGGGAAAAAATGGTTTTCCTTTGTACAAATAACAAACACAATCACAAAGAGGTTGCTTTACAAGTATCACTTTAGAGTCATTAACACAACAGGTGTGAAGAGATAATAATAACTAAACAATCCAACAGATGGAAAGAGCCAAAATATTGATGAAACCTGAATTGTTGAAGGATTTTTAATGTAATGTTTAAGTAAATGACTTTTAACAAGGACTGGGTTAGTGATCTGAAAGAGAACAAGACATCATTAATTATAATCACAATTTAAGATATCAGGGCCAGATAATTTGTGTGGAGGAACATAATTATCAGTAACCAGGGTGTGTTAATGAAACCTACTGTAATATTTCAATGGTTTGATCCATGTGAATTTACACAGATCAGAGGAGATGACAGTGAATGACAGTCATTGTCTTGGAGAAGATGAGTACATGAATCAAGGCAGCAATAGGCAGTGTTAAGAGAGAACTGACAGAACCTCTGGGGTGTCTGCAGTCTGGGCTGAAGGAGGAACAGACAGTCTAAGTGCACTATGAGAGATAGGCAGACAGACCATCCAGCTGACTTACACCACTGGACTGAGATCTCACACACTCATGATATCATATGTATGACCCCAGACAGTGCCTATAAAAAGTATTCACCCTGTTGCCCTATTTATTGTTTTACAGCACAATGTAACATAACCTCCTGCAATTTCACAGAGGAAGGCTCTTGAATACAAAATAAAATGTACAAAACATGATCACGACTATAAACTCCAAAAAGCATTAAATTAACAAAGCTAATGAAGACCTACTGAATCTATACAAGCTCAAAGCTGTAATTACTTCCAAATGTGGATCTACTAAAGGATCAACTGAAAGAATCCTTTAGGATTCATGCCAAAGGATCTACAACATATTTTCCAGTTATTATGTGTTTGATAACTTTTATAAATACTGACTTATGTGTAGACACAGACAACCTAACATAAAAGATTTTTTTTCTGTTGTCATTAAATTTCTCACATGCTTTACTATAATTATAACTTGTGCTTTACTTTAATTCATGCCAATTAATTTTAATTAATTGCATATTTGATTACATATTCAGCCAGGTTACTTTTCTACTACATATGAGCGTGTCAATAAATAGTAGCAGTGCATAATAAAAATTGCAGCCTGTATGTGATTCCAAAACTGCTCAGTATTTGACACATCAATAAATTAAGTTTTGCACAGATATCTGCGAACCTAATGAGAGCAGAGATCTGAATAGCAATTAATAGCACTTTATCGGGCCAAGTCTTAAATGTAGTATTTAACAAATTTGCCAATTATAGATACAATGATATTTTAGTGCAACTTCAAAAGGAAGAAGATCACTTAAAGCTAGTGCAGAACTATCAAAGCCCACAGAACTATTTTCACCAGGTCTTTCGCTAAACAGATTAACTGAGTTGAGTTAAGGTTAGCACTGCTATAATAAGAGCACATGAGCTTAGATGTGACACACGACGGGTCATTTTCAAATGAAAGCGATTAGCGTTCATTACATGGCTCCCGGGTTGATAACACTATATGTGGAGCGCAAAGGTTGAGTCCGTCTTGAATATGATGGGGATAGAAAGCTTATTAGAATTCTAAAGATAAAATTTAGCTCCAGGGCAGGACAGTGCCTAAGTACAACTCTTGTCAGGAGATCAAGTGAGAAATATAAAAAAATAATAATAATAATTCCATTCATTCATACGTCTCCTGCATGTGGCTAAGACTTGAGAGAAATGCTTACAGTCTTCATTTATCCCCCGTTGCTTCGTTTGTCATTTTATTGCATAGCGATCGGTGTGTGGTCTATTAATTTCCATTGAATGCTGATTGTCCTGTGCTCAGCACACTATAATGCCACTGGTGCATTATTTCAGTGAGGGACAGACCCTCTGAGAGCTTATTAATGATATCTGCATTGTTCTGGGTTTTAGCTTCTGTGTGTTTTTGGCATCAGCGATACAAAGGCATTGAACCAAAAACCACTATCCCCGCATTAAAGTTCTCCCAGAAGGTTGAGAAGGGTTCTTTGAGAGATTAAGACCCCACTGGAAAACACAAACTTAAGATACTGACTCCCGAGCAGTGAACGAGCCATCCCAGTATTTGTTCCTCTAATTATGGTCTAAACTGATTACACAGACTTACACAGCGATATCTAAAATGTGTCTAAGATTTTCCTTAAGGAGTTTGAAACCTGCACCCTTATCTTCTGATTAATAGGAATGGGAATTAAAAGATGCTTAAAGAATCTGGTTCCAAAACCGATTCTACTTAATACTTCTAGTTCTTTAAACATTGTTTGAATGTTTTTAAGTACTTTTTGAGGAAGCATTACGTAAACAATAGCAACAGTTAAAAGAAACTTTTTTCCACACTGGCATTTGTAAAAATAAAACTCTTTGTCCAACGTTATCTTTAACTATGTGTTGTCACTTAAGACCGGTCAATAATCATACATATTTAAGTTTCATAAACCCTAAACACAAAATAATGCAGTAAACAGTTGTTTATAAATAAACTTAAAATGTATCTCATTCTGAACAAGAACGCAGCAGCTATGTTAAAAGTGGACCTGTATTCATTTAAGAAGAAAGCATAAAGGCTTAAAGAGACTGACATGGAGCAGAAGCTTTGAGGTTGTCGCCTCATTGGTGGCCTAAACAAAGCAGAGCGTGGCTGAACCTGGCTGCTGTGGAGCTGTGCAGCAGGTGCTCTGAACAACATACACGAGGGGTGCAAACACAAAACTGAGGTCTTCTCTGCACGTGCCCGGTCTTCAGTCCCTTTCTCTTCTGTCTGTGTCACACGTCTACAATAGGTCTTTGTTAGCATGTCTGCTTTTTCATGGGGACCTTTGGCTGGACCAGTGACTATAATAAATGCTTTTTTATCTGATAGTTTTGCAGGCTCTTTGTTGTCAAGTGGGTTGGCGGTTCTTTGCCTGTGTGATGAGAAAATGTGAAATGACATGCACAAAGCAAGAAGAACTATAAAAAAGGGAGAAAAGAGGGACCAAGCCAAAAAATACAAATAAAAAGAGTGGCTAAGCTGCGTTCCTGCCGAGAGAGGCTGACTGAGGCATTGCATTTTTCTCCAGACAAAGAAAAGTAAGTGTTTGAGTGCTTGGCTGTGCAGGCAAGCGTAAGATGAGAGGCTTCACACTGCTGCCTGCTGTATGGATGCTACATGCTGGCAAGCCTGTTGAGGTTTACAGATATGTGCATCACTCACTTGAACTGATGGAGCTAGAGAAGTATGTGTAGAATGAAGCGCATTGAGACAATCACATATGTAGACAACTGTTTAGCAACGCTTACAGCTTTTAGAGAGATGCTTTTCATTGAAGGTCCATCTCTTTATGATGGTATGCATCTCTATACAATTTCCATATGCACATCTACTTTAAACCTTTTCAAATTGAATTACTTTTCATAATAAATATTGACTAAATTAAATGGAACATTTAAAAGCCATATGAAATAACACACTCATGTTTCTTTTGACAAATGGGACTTTTCACATTTGCTTTACGCGACACTTAGAGTCTGATATTATGTATATTATTATGTGTAATTGATATGTATAGCAATAATTTTCACAGTTAAGTACATTTATGAAAAGACTAAAGGCTGTGTTGCACCAAACTGCCAGCCTAAAGTGTGGCTGTAATCATGTTGTCATCAAGTGTCATAAATTGTTTACATATTACATATATATGTATGGTGACCTCTTTCAAATACAGCACAACCAAGCACATCAAATTGTACAAATATTGTACAACTGTACAACAACTTCCCTTGTGGAATAATGAAATTCGACTTGAGTTCTATGTAACAGCCAGTCTGGATGAAAAGTGTGATGGGTGGGCCATGCACACTCATCTGCCTGTCTTTCCTGATGTGAGACTTAACATTTCTTTGACGCAGTGACAAAGATGTTGAGGTAGAGCAGCAACAACTAAATGAAGCTAGGAGATAAACATCAAGCTAAAAACACAAACCTCTACAAACATTGTTATAGGCGTGACTAGGGCTACATACAGCGGCTAAAAATCCCATCCCATTATTGTATAAAGACATAAAACAAACTGTGCAATATATTCCACACAAAGACAGGGATATCATGCTTTGGCTATGTACCATGGATGAAGATGGGGTAATAAAGGTGATAAATGTGAGCAGGAGGGTTTGGGCAGAGAGACACAGAAAAAGGAGGCGAATGAAAGTGAGAGAACGAAGGATGGAACTTAGAATAGAGACAAGGGAAGGAGGTGTGTGGACCTGACAGATGAGTCTCCTCTATAAAGCGCAACTGAATGTGGGAAAAGGTCATCACTTTAGCTTTTCTGCTTCTGTAAAGAGCGACAGCACTGTCACCCCAGTTCAGGCGACACACCCAACCCAAACCACCTGGCAATTAAAGGTCATCTCTGCTCCCAGTAACAGCCAAAAAGGGCCCAGAGTGGACCAGGACATCTAAATATTTCTTATCACACATTTTCCTAGGCTTTGAAATATGAGCAAAATGGAGAGAGAAAGAACTAAAATCCTTCAGCTCTCACTATGCATACAAACATTAGAAATGAATTATGGTATGACATGAAGGTACCCATCTTTAAAAAGGCAAATGTCTGAGGTAAAAGTTGCAACCCCCCATCCCCTCCCCCAAGTTGTCTCTGAGACAGATGCTAGCTTGTTGATTGTGAAATAGAGCTGACTTTTTCAAATCCTCCCAATTCACAGCAATGAAAAAGCCGCCAGAGGCGTACAGGGTTAGAGAGGGCCAGACTCATGAGGAAAAGGGTGGTCTAATGTAAATTAGATAAACTCTTTTATAGATAGCCGAGGTATCTTTAGCTCAGAAAACACATGCCATTTGCAATTACCACGTTTAAGATGAACAAAAACCAGTGAGACAGTCAGGGCGTGAAGTGCTTCCTAAAGGATCATCAATCTTGCCTGTAAGACAAAGACCAGTGGGAGGGAGGGTGGGGCGGCAGGACTTTTGCCAAGTCTTGTCCCAAAGCAGCTATTATGAGAGTGAAAGTGGAGCTTCCACCAGCCTGAGTGAATGAGAGCAGACTGAGTGTGGTAAATGAAGGTCTGCCTGGCATCAAAGGCGCCTTTTTAATGAAACCTTTCACATGCACGCACAGTCATCTGTAGGCATGACAAATCTGTGAGGAAATACAAACGTAAACAGCTTCACAAATAAAAATTCAGGTTTCTGAGAGGAGTCTGCAAGAATGACTGGCTTTTAGACACACACGGATGGGTTTCAGGGTTGTGTGTCAAAAGTTCACACACATACTTTTTAGCAGTTAAAAATCCGAAGGCTTCTGTTGCTTGTGTTACATCAGGGCCTGGATGTGACTGTGGCCTGTATGTGTTTGCATTTCACACATTTCCCTGTGAGCGGATAAAGGTTTCAAATGGGGATCAAGCTGCATTATATGAAAGTGCCTATGCACACACAACTCACCTGGATTAGCGCTTCGCTTAGCCTCTCCTCATCCACCCCCAGCACGATATCCCGGATCTCTTCATAAGGCAGCCGAAACGATCCCAGGAAAATTGCTGTAGGGAGGAGAAAAAAAAAAGAAGGACTCATTCTTTAAGAGTGTTAGAGTTCAACACAGAAGCTCAGAAATGACCACAGGACACAGTTAATAACATCTCAGGTGGATGGTAAAACTCTGTTAGATTGTTTGTTCCATTTCAGGGCAATTGGAAGTGAAAGAGAAACACAATTTTCTGGCAACAATAAAAGCAGCTAAAATAGCCTCAGATTTGGGGCCCTATTACAAGATAATGACTCAGCATCCTAAACTTTCACCTGGGATGAAATGCAGAGAACCGTGGGTGCAATTTAACCAACGGCTGAATTTGATAACACAAGCTCCAAGCACTTCTGAGGAAAGAATAGTCTGTAATTATAGTATAAAGCTTATAGCATGCAGTTTAAAGCACATCAGTGGGGGACCGAACATAATTGTACATTTATTTCTGAAAGAGTCTCGGCATTGAGTTTAAAATTACCTTAACACTTCCTTGGATTAAAATGGTGTCTGAAAACAATGTTAAGCAAAAGCTGTACATGGTTCGGGAAATTCAGAACAAGATTTAAGGAATTGCCCTTGTTTTGGACCATCTACTTCCAGCTACAGTGTTGTCATGAATGTTTTAGACCGTACTGATACAAACTCATGGCTGAGAGGATATAGAAATAATGACTTAGAGTCTATTCTGTTAAACTGCTTTTATTTTGTAAAATTCCTCCTTCGTTCTTTCTGAACTGCATCAGCCAATGAATGAGAGGGTCCTTCTGCCTCATCCTGCCATCCAGCTCTCTGGTGTTCAGGTGAAACAGGTCCAACTTTTGATGAACAGTGATTTAATAAACTAGCATGCCCACTGCCTGATTGACTGTCTCTGTGAAACTATGCTCTATTTTCTGCAATTCATTAGCCGACCATCTGCGTGTGACAATATGCCGGTTTCTTCACAGAATAGAGAGTTCTGTGCTTTTTATACAGGGATAAAGGTAGAACGAGACAGCGGTGTTTCAAAGCAGGAGGATCATCTGGCAAAAAAACAAGACACAACGGCGCTGGAAGAAATTTACTGCAGGTGTGACGTGCCAAAACAAACAATAGGGTGTAAACTGCCCTAGCAACAAAACACAGCAAGTCCAGCCTGGCTATAGGATATGCTAATGAAGCATCCATCAGTAGGATGATGAGCCAATCATCAAGAGCGTCACATGCCAATAAACAAACAAATGGTTAGTCATTGAATGTGGTGAGCTTAACAACCTCCAGTCAGAACTTATCATATTTGCTGCAAAAATTTTAATTGGACGACAAACGCTTTTGCCTCATCTGTTGGTTCATTAGCATAATTTAAACATTCACAGTGAATTAGCCTGACTTTTTCCTCTAACTAATTTGTCCATGACAGATGCATCCCATAATTCATTTCTGTTTCATATCCACTCATCATACTCGCCAGCTCTGGGATTTAGTTACTCTTTGCGCTTTTAACACCACATACCTGCCAAATTGAAAGCATTTAAGCAAAAAGAGCATTTTTGTCTCATATACAGTATAAAATGCTATATACATACTTAAACCCACCTCCACAAATTGACACTTGTCTTGTTTTATTTGTTTAAATAAAAACCCTGTGTTCATGAAAAAAGACGGATGCAGGCTCTTCATAACTCCTGAGGGGTGACCTGGAGCTGGACCATGGACTAGAATAGAATGCTGGGATTGTTAAACATGCTAATGGAGCTAATGGAGTCCTGCTGGGCGTCTCTGCGTTAATAGAGGTGCATGCCTTTATGTAGCAGTTGGCTGCTTTGCACACTCTAAAGCTAACTCAGTTCCTCCTACATTAGCCACACTCATGAGATTCACAGCCTCTGTGTCTCATCTGGATTATTGCTTCAGCTGTAAACTGAGCCCCACCCAGAGCCTGGCTCCAAAGGAACAGACCAAATATCCTGCTTTTCTCCACATACCCACAAAACATACACACACAAAACCCCTGCCAATAGAAGCATGTGTGATTGTGTGTGTCTGTGTGTTTGTGTGGGACTGCTCACAGGCCCCCAGCATCAATAAACTCAGCATTTTTCTTAAATAGACAATTTCATGGCCAAAAATGAAAGAGCGGACATTGTCCAGTCAGCCCACAGACTGTACTCTCAGCATTAGAGAGACTGAGCAATAAATACCTGGGGTTATGAGTAACTCCCCCTATTCAAGTAAAAAGTAACATTGTGTGACCACAAGAGTGCTTTTGGTCACACACACACAAACACACACACACACACACACACACACACACACGTCTTTACATATCTATTTTTCACAGACTTGTCAGGTTTAGCTAACTTTTGGGTACAAATTTGTCCCCAACATATGGTAAGTGGTATATGGTATGATAAGTAAAGATTAAACTTTGGTCCCTGCAACGTGAATACCAGGACCACACACACACCACATATACATACACAAACTCATGTGGTATTGTTTAAAAATATAAAAACAATCCGCAACATATCAAACAGTACATACCACAGAAATCTAAAGTGGCCTTTTAAATTGTTCCTCTTAAGATGCTTTACTCTCTCTCGCTGCTTTCTTGTCCCACCTCCCTTTTCCTTCTCTGTGTGAAAGCTGACAGATTTGTGGCTGAAATGAATGTGTAACAGCACTCCCACACTTGTTCTGGCATTAGTTACTCTACAGCCTGAAGTGATGCGTGTGTGGTGCATCAGAGGCAGGGTGAGGAACCGGGGGGAAGTAAGAATGAGAGAGAGCATGAGAATGTGAAACAAAGAGAAAGAAAGGGTGAATGAGGGGATGATAGAAATGTCATTAGAATTCTTTCCTGACAGGAACATTTCCATCTGTTCCCACTTTAATGAAGAAACAAAGCTGACCTAACTGTCCACAACACTTCTGAGACACTGGAGACTGATGTCACTTCCTCTAAAGGAGAAATTCTTGGTGAATAGTGGAGCAGTGAATGAGACGTGTGTCTCTTTAATTAGGAGATTAGTGCTGCTTACTAAGGCAAGCATTCTTATTAGTAATGCTCTGTTGGTTATAGGGATTTAAAGTAACATGCTCACCCCTAACTCTTTTATTTACTCGCCAATAAACAATCACCATAAGTAACGCCCTGGCATCACAGCAGTGAGTTCTGCATGGGCAAGATTATGTTTTCTTCTGAAAACGTAAACATTGAGTTAGTTCTCTATTATCTATTATGTTAGATCAGCATTTGGATAAAGTGGTGTAAAATATGTTCTACAACAGCAGCACTGTAGCCACACCTGGAGCTTAATCTTCTTCTGTTCACACATTCAAATTGTATTGATGTATTCAATTTGAATCCAAGTACTCCTCCAACTAGGATGAAAACAGGCAGCGGTGGGACGTATACTCAGGTGGCTGGTTATTTTAGCATTTGCCATGAATATTTTATGAAGTGAAATATTGTATATCTAAGGTGTTCTCCTCTCCGAGACAAAGACGCCAACATTTCCAAAGAATAAAATTGCATTCTCATGCTGCTTTCATCAATCAGAGTCCAAGGAGCCACAGGCACTCTTAAGAACACAATGAATTCATACACACACGCTCTCCCTCAAGATTCAAGAGGGGAAAAATAGAGAGTGACAGTGAAAGAGAGACAGAAAGAGAGAGCTGCTAAACCGCACAAGGGTCTAGCAAGCCGATCAATAGGGACCAATAAGCAAAAACAAAATGTCAAGTGCTCCCCACTATTCTTAGGGTATAACTAAACTAAAAATTGTGTGATACAAAGTTTTTAAACAACTTCTTGGAATCATCAAATGTTATATCTGAAGTAGCAATTTTTTGGCACTTCTATATTTGTAAAGAGAGAATTATATTCTCACTGTTTTATATATACATATATTATATATAATAATATATATATGCACACATCTATAGTACGTTTGCAACTAACTTGTTTCTAATTTGTTTTTAGAAGCAAATTGTTTTATTTAGGCATCATAAGAAAAAGGATAACTCAACAACTTCTAGAATGTACACCCCTGATCGCATGCTGGAAGTCCCTCTGGCTTCTGCGCACTATCAGTTGCTGTCTGTGGTTAGGATAAAGCAAATATAAAAACAGAAATGGCTTGTTCATTTTTCCTGTTATCCTGTTATGTGTTTATGGCACAACTGATATCAGACGAATCGGGCAGAATCTATTATCAAGACAACAGAAACACCAGAACCTGTTGCAGAAAAAAAAACAAATGTGCCCAAATTCTTCTTGACAATACAAGAGGATAAGAGGAATTTCAAAGCTGACATGATATACAAACAAGTAAACAAACAAACAAAAACGAACAGAAGAGAAATGTCACTCAATGCCTGACAACACTGTGGCTATAGATTCAGCAGCCTGAACTGCTTTCAGACTCGCATTCTGAGAAACCCACTTGGTATGGAGCAAAAATACCAAGGCTAGCTTTAAAAAAATAATAAATAATAAAACAGACAAATGTAAGTTCATTGGAAGGAAAAAGGCTCCTGGCTTGGTGTTTGGGGACACAGATGATATAGAATGCTGATAACTTACACAGATTCTGGGCTGTCTTGGCATCCAGAATTCGCAGCTCTTTCGCTTTTTTCTTGAATTGTGTCATCCTGTAATCTGTTTCGTCCACGTCCTTTTTCACTAAAAAGCAAAGAAACACAACCAGAATGTGAGAATTAATAATCAAAACCGATAAATGCATCTGCGCAACAGGAATATTTTAAGAAAAAATTGAACATACGCTCTGCGCTTTTCAGATTCCAGGCATCAAACATAAAAAACTGCACAAACTATGATGACAGGAAAAATAACTAGATCTGAACTAGATATTCTGAAGAAAATGTAATTGGTGATTGCCTGAGAGAAACCACCCAAAACAATGTCACGGTGCTAGGCTGTTCTGGGTGGTTGCCAGGGCATTGATATATGGTTGCTAAGGTGTTCCTGCTGATCAAAGTCGAAAGTTGTGCAGGAATGGCTTAGGTCTCTCTTTCAATAAAAAAAAAAAAAACTTAAAATTTATTTTCTCTGATCCGCTAGGCAAAAATATTAAGATACAATTCACTCTACATTCATGCATGCAGTATAAACAATGCAGGATGAGTTAATACCCAAGTTTGAATACCCAAGTAAGAATGTTTGCCTTAATGAACAAACATTGTTTCAGAGGAATTGGATTGTTCTGTTTTGTATGCTGCTTTGAAACACACGGGTAACCAAAACCACAAGCATGACTTCTGTTCTTTGGAATACACTTTTTATGAGCTCCCGCTGTAGCAATAAAAATGACATATGTTACTCTCTATAAGGTAATTATACATATGGCACCTCAATAACAGATCCAGGGTGAAAACTATAAGGACAAGGAAACGCTAGATCATGGCAGATGTGTCATGATTTAATCGAGACACTGATGCATGTCAGACTGACTTTTTATAGCGAGACATATAAAAAACGAGGGGCATGTAAAAATGGATAAAAGAAAATGAGGACAAAAATACAGACAGGAGAAAAATGAAAAGCAACAGAGAGAGACAGGTTATACAAGGTGAGATGGAGGGATAAAAATCAGGCAGAAAGACAGACACACAGAGAGACTATGTGCTAAAGAGACCGTTGGCGCGTGACTACAGCTTTCCTCAGTATATTGGAGGGAGATTTTGCAGGCCCGCTATTGACAAACACAGGGCTCGCTCTGTCAACGGCTCAGAGCCACGGAGATAATTGTGTTATTTCTGTAATCCTGAGGAGCAGCAGGCACAGCAGCTTGGAACAACCCCAAAGCGACATTAATGCTGTACGTGTCTGACTGGGATTCCAGGGACCCGCTCCCTTTGAGGCCCATTTGAAGAAAACCTCCCCCTAGCGTCAAAAAACGTGTCAGCAAAGTCCTCGGCCGAACCACTGTCACAGTCAACTACCAACTAACTAAATTAGAGAGCAATCAAGGCCATAGCTCTGGGACTGACCCGAGGGAGAGAGAGAGAGAGAGAGTGAGAGAAACGAATTCTGGGTAATACTCAGGTGAAAACAGAGACAGAGGCAGCCTTGGTTAGGCAGATTGCTTGTGGGAGTAAGTGCGCACCTCAGTGCTAATCATCACAACTCTGCTATTTATTTAAGCCCAAGATGGAAGTCTCGCAGGAAATCTCATACAAACAAGCCTCTCCCAAGAAATCTGCATATGCGAAGGAGTTATCAAAGCAGGAGCATCTCCTAAGCAGGTGAATTTGCTTCTGGCTATAAAAACTTGCTGTTGTGTCAAAGCACTGCAGTACCGATGCGTGCCTGTTTAGGGCTGGAAATGATGATTCCACTGAGCATGCTCAAGGAGTTTGATCTTTTAAATGTCTGATCCAAAAGCTCAGTTATTTGGTGTGTAATGGATACTGGGTAATTAATTTGTGCAAGCATCTTAATTTTCTAACAGGTGACAGGACTTGCAGATCCAAAAAAGTTGCTTATTAAACATCTAAATAAAGCTCATACGCTGATCACAGTGGTCTAATGCTATGACTTTAAGGGACTATATAATAGTATGAATGTAAATGTAACACTAAAAGTCCTCTTTTGATCCATTTCAACAAATTGAAGTTTTACTGTGATTTTTACTGTGGATTTCTACCCTCTCATTTGTTTGGGTGCCTCTGTTTTCTCAGGGTGGGTTGCCTTCAATACATCTCATGATGATGACATCATGGACCCATAATGCCCAGGGTTCAGACAGTCTACACCTATCTGCCAAGACTCATTGAGAAGCAGGCATGTTTCCACAACAGAATGGCAGCAATCCAGCTCGCTCAGTGACGTCCCACTAAAACAAAGTTTTAATGTGGGAAACTTGAGGACCAGAGAAAATAAAATATCAGAAAACAGAACTCCTGGAAGATCTGTGTTTTTGAGAGGAAGAGGTGCAGGTAAGGGGAAACAGCTTTAAGCCATATTGTCGGGCCCAAGATCCCCCATCACCGCCTTCGGCGTATTGTCACACCCTTCCACCAGCTGGCTTTCCCACCTGGGTAGCCCACGCTCTCAGCAGGACGCTCCCCACACATCCTCAGGCTCTTCAGCTGTTGGAGATTCACAGCCTGCCAGGCCTGCGCCTCTTCACTCCAAGCAGGGCTGGATTAATGTGAAACAGACACAGCTCAACCCTAGTCAGCTCATTATTGCTTTTACAATTGAGGAAAAGGGCAGCTTGGGCAGCTTTGTTTTGACCACTATCTACGGTGGGCGTGCTGATTCAATCACACCTGGAGAGGATCAGGACACGTCACCAAGGAAACGTGTTTAAATTAAATCATTCATTCATGATGAGCTGTAACTCCACCCTCTATCTGTAACTAATGATGTGTAAAGGACTTCAGCCAGAGAGAAAAGTTTGCATGCAAGAAAAACTAGGCAAAATTCATAACAGCCAAGTGAGCCTCTTGATCCACCCACTAGAATATGTTTAGAGTATTAACACAGGAAAATGACTCAGAGCAGGACATGTTCTCGACCTATCCGAGAGGCTAAAACTGTTATTCCAATTGCTGAGCCTTTGTTTGTGTGAATGGTCCCCCAAGGAACACTTTAGAATCATCCAGAGTGGTAAAAGAGAGTACAGCATTGGCCACATCATGGCAATGACCAAACAAAACATAAGAAAATGTCTTACGAAAGGTTAAAACTTCATCACGGACCTAAAAGCTAATTATAGATAAACTGAGTTCTTAATCAGAGATAATAATAATTAATAATCAGTAACAAATACAGATAGATTATGTGCCTTTCCTAGACACCATAATGAAGTGCTGAAGAAAAAGGTGTGGATTAAATCTCTTGTGTGAGATTGTGCGTGCATGTGCGTGTGTATTGAACAAGAGAAAAAAGCCAAGCCTCAGACTGTGATTTTACGAGAGCAAAAATATATTGAAACTAATACAGATGGCTCATTAACATTTTATGGAGAACTGCATTTACACAATGAAATTAAAGGCGATTCAAGATATGTCATGTACATGTAGGTCATAAAGAGCACGAATGAATGAAACAATAGTTTATCACCCAGTAAAAAAAAAAAAATTAATAAGTTAATAAGTGGACCAGTTAGCTATTACAGAGAATGCGACAAGCCAGGTGGTTTTTGTTATTAAGCAACCATAAAGACTGATTATTCTTGGGGGTGTTTCAACATAATAAAAATAGCAGTATTTCAGAGTGATGCGTTAGTAATGTGATCCATTAGAGGGAATAACAAAGCTGGAAGATATTCAGGGAAAAGCTGGTTTCACAATGTTAAACATCAGCAGTACAAGATTGCTCCTGCCAACATAACCGCATACATATGTGTTGAGTTCACAGATATTGTTATATGGAGGGGCTCGGAGAACAGCTCTTGGCAGAAACACGAGCACAAAGCAGAGGGTGAAATGTAACAGCAATAATAGCCGGTACAATAAGAAAAACAATAAAAAAGGCAACAGAAAGACACACGCAAGTTCACGCAAGCCCTTTCTGTGATTTTTGGACAGAGGGCAACCCATGGGAGCTCCTCGTTTCCAAAGATCTCTACATTTGGACATTGAGATTGTTTACTGGACTTGAATCTTTCTTCTGGGAGACATGAGATATCTCCCCCCAGGCAGCCAAAGCCTTGAGCATTAGCAAGCTAACCACTACCACATGTTCGCTTCCGGGCTGAAATGATTCACCCAAGTGCAGTCACAGAGATATGAAGCCTAAGCTGGTGAGTGGAGCACTCAAAACACAGATGACAGGTCCTCTTAAAACATCTTCAATGTCTCAGCATCGCAGAGACAATGTATTGTCGGGCTGCATGCTGGGAAATGCATTTTCTAAATGTGTAACTGTCTGGTGCAATCTGACTCATCTTCTACTTCCACAAACTGTGTGTCCAAACCTCAAACAACTAGCATGGGATAAACTGGCTTACAATGAAACAAAGTCTGAGTCACTACTACTTCAAAAGTAGTGAGTGTTTATAAATTAACAAATAGTAAACAAGCACAGTGATTTGTTTCTCTGTACATCTGTACCGCCCATCAGATCTACAAGATGTCCCAAATATGAAACACACTTGAGGTTTGAAGACACTATTTTGTTGGAGATTTCCAGCTGTGACTATTTCCGGCAGTGACTAAGGCTAAACAGAGGTCTCTTTCCTCAACCCTGTAACCAATTTATTGTCTGGTTGTAAATCTATCACATCAGCCATCTCACTATCTAAATCGCTCACATGCATGCTCACACTCTCAGAAAGGCAACCCTTCAGAGACAAACCTGAAATTGTTTCTTCGTCTTTCATTCTGGTGAAACCTTATTGATCGGATAAGGTTGATCAATGAGGAAAAAGTGCAGAAATTGAATCTGAGCAGAGTATAACATAGACTTCGGCATCCAGATAAGTGCTTAATGTACAAATGTCTGAAATGTCCAAATCTGGGGTGGAGATTTCATGCTAGACCACTTGAGTGCACCTGATAACGCAGTTTGGAAATTAGTGTGCACAGGTATTCATTGAGAGCAGTCAATTATAGTGAAGCCGTTTTAGCTGTTATTGTACTAAGTACTGGGAAGAACAGAGTTTGTTGATGTTGAACGAGCACATGGGCCATAAATACACGGGGGGCTGTGTGAATGAGTATAATTCAGGCTCTCTCTGACGGCTTTCTGATGTCAGGTTATTAGGAGGCATCTCTTCTGTAATGACTTCCTCTTTCCCTTAGTCTTGACCTTCACAGTGCTGGGGAGCTCAGGCAAAACTTCCCAAGCTCAAGGTGAATAGAACAGGAAAAAAAACGCTGGGGAAGAGGCAGTGCTTTCATCCATGCAATTATCATCATCTTTAACGATAACAGGGGGAAAGTGGGAGGTTAGTGGTAATGATTATGATGATGGGGCAGCAGGTAAGACTTGATTCCCTCTGAGGACATCATGACATGTCTGACAGACTTCCGAAGCATGACTATGTTCAGAGGTCACTAATACACTTCAGTTTCACCCTGGGTTCTCCTGGTAGGATGGTGAGAGTGAGTGGAGAAGAGGTTCCAAAGGTCTTAGCCTGACGCAATAACCACTGCGGCCCTAATAGTTTCATTATGAGTGGGAGGCACACAGAGACTTAACACCTAACAGCTGGACTTTGACAGGAACTCAGGAGGAACTCCAAGCCCTTTCCCTCCTCTTCATGTCAGAAACTTTTGCTTACAATAACCTTTGTTTATTCTTGGCAGCAAGACTTGTGGGAAACTCAAAGTGCAACAGACATGAACAACACAATGTACCAAAGCATCCAATGAATTTAGAGCAAAAGAAATGACAAAGCAATGCAATAACCTCCACTTAAAGGGACAGTTCACCTCAAAAATGAATATCCTCCAGTCATAAACAAATACAAGTCATATACATCATGTCACCATGTTGTTCTAAAACTGTATAACAGAGAAAAGCGAGAGAGACAGATAGAGAGACACAGAGAGACACAGAGAGAGAATAATATAAAAAAGTATCTAAAACTGCATAATTGTGTTTATATGAAAACTGAATTTTCAATGTTTGATTAACTATTCTTTTAATTATGGCACACAGCATGTCTGTGGCCTAAAAATGATTTGCGTAAAGTTCTACGAGGGACTGAGGCATAGTCAAACTGATACTTACTCAGGCATGGCTTCTTTCATTGGGCTGGAGCTCACTTAGCACGCAAATTCATAGAGTAATCTTGCCAAGCAGCTCTAACAGCTCATACTATAGTACGGCTCTGTTGCGCACTGAGCTGATAATAGGTTATCTGTCGTATTCAATTCACACGATCACAATTGTGTGAAATGAAAACAGCTGTCTATGAAAGACGGCGGATTGTACTGACATTCTGCTTTATCATAAGGTCATTTGTGAAACCCAATATCACTTGCATTGAATACAAAAGAGGTGCCCCCATGGGGCAATAAAACACAATGAGCTACGGCAATATGCTATGTCTTACAGATATATCGTCTCAGCAGTGCGAACATGAATGGGTTACAGTCTAAGCTGTGGTATTACAGTACCGAAGCCTAACCATCTCTTTAATTTCTTTGTAGGAAGCTGAAGATCGCAGAGAGTGTGGGAAGAGTCATTCCTCAGGCTGTAACTGACCACAGAGGCCTTTAGAGCCACGACCTCTGGATTCAAGCCCACAGCCAATGCATTTCAACAGGAGACACTGCTTTAAAGGCTTGTTTGACCCATTGCATTTAAGCCACCCATCCAACTTGACTTTGCTAACACTATGTACTGAAAGCTGAAAGCCCTTACTTGAGGCATGACGGGTGTATAGAGGCTAAAACTGTTCATTTCTATTGTCAAGAAAGTATTTATTACTGGATACAACAACATTCCGTCTTTCACAGAAACATACGTTCCCAGAGTGCATGTCTAACCTGAGAATGCCATTATAAAATGGCTTATGCAGTCACACTGCCTTTAAATACTCTGAATGTTCTTCACAATTAATCAGTGAACAAATAATTGAATTAATTGTTGAAATAAATAGACAACTACAAAACTGAAATGAAAGACAATGCACATTTTGGAATTTGCTGATGTATAATATGGCCATGACAAAAACTTAATCCATACAACCAGGAATTCACACAAATTAAGGATCGGTTAAAGTCTTTATCTGTAAAGAAGACTCAGGAGCGTGTGGATCCATGTGCAGCTTTTATTAACAGAGTAGTCAAAACAGGCAAAAGGTCGAGTACCGGTAAACAGAGGAATGAGGGCAAGGAAAAAAATCACAAGCGAGAAGGCAGGCAGAGGTCAGGGCAGGCAGAAAACAATTGTACACGTAATTCAATGCAGAAACAGGAGGCTGGCAGCAAACAATCAAAAACGATAGACAATCCAAGACAAACCAGGGAATCACAAGGGAAAACCGCTCTGAAATGTTTGACTGGGCAACAAGACATCGCAATGAGTTCAATAATGTCCGGGAGCTTTTATAGGAAGGCTGATTGGGAACACGTGCGGCAAACAAGAAGTAATCAGCCCTAGGTATGGGGAACATGGGAATTGTAGTTCACTGGAACACCAATACTCGGGTGACGGCTCCCTCTAGTGGCGCGGTGGAGGCGGAGCCGCGGGCTCCTCCATAACATTATCCTTGTTTGCTTTATATATTTACATACCTAAGTGGCTCCTTTTGAAAAATGCTTATTGTGTTTGCCCCCCTTTAAGACACACCTGTAATAGAGCTGGTCAACACCACCACTGCTGGGCCACATTGGACTTCGTGTTGTTAGAGACTTAGTGCTGAGGTTATGTGGTTGACCTCTCTGTTGGAGCTCTGTGGGCTTGAAACTAACCACTGTGCTAATCTGCTAGTGGCTGAGAAGTTTATTCCAAAAAATGCTTGACAGGAAGAAGGAAATAAAACAGTAAAAACTATTGAGTAAAGACTGTTTGCAAAGGATTTTTAAAACTATTTTTAAACATATGGCTGGGTTTTATGCCTTCCATCTTGAAGGTTAACCCATATGTTGATCCAAATTGTTTGCCATAGTGCAAAGAGGCCTTTGGAAATACTTCACGTGTTGTGCATGCGAATGTCAAGGTTTGCCTGAAGGATAACAATAAACAAATAAATATATATAAAAATAAAATGGCTTCTTTCTTTAAGGCAGCCTGGCCGTACACTTGTTAGTGAGAGAAAGTATTATCTCCTGAAATCAAATGCACAGCAGGTATGAACAGTGTAATTATAAGTCTTTGCAATCCTGCCAAAGGCAAGAGCTGCTGAAATTCATGTATTGTCGCTTTCACAGACCTATGGATCCTCTTTGTCACCAGTAAACAAACTTCCCTTTACACCGCATTTTGATGACTTTTTCTCAGTCAGCTCACCTCCAACAAAAACAGTTGAGATAAATGTACCAATATGCATACACAGCCCGGTTTAAGACATACTGCTTAGCATCTAGAAAACTCACCAACCCATCCATCTCTTTTAAACTCACTTTCTACGTACCTACCAACCTATGTGCTATCTCTCTATCCAGCAACATATCTACTGAGAGAATCCATGTTGATTATGAGTGTGTGTTCATCTGCTTCATTGCACACAACAGATCAATGAGCTGGGACAGTTGTGTGGTGATCTGTGCAGGGAAAGTGGAACATGAGTGTTGGAGAAACTGAACCCATTATGACAATATTTTCATGTGGAGGAGAGCCAGAGATTGCAGCCCCAGGAATGCTGCTTGCTGTTTTTGAAAGCCCTCCTTTGGCTCAGGCTTGCATTGTGTGATGTGACCCTGGTCCAGATACTCTCTTGGGTTGGGTTGAGCAAAGCACTGGGTCCTTTCATTACAAAACTTGCACAGTTGTGCAACTTTCTCTCTGATGCCACACTGATTATGGAAAATGCTAGGAAAGAAATATTGAATTACATGAATTACAGTAAAAGGAAGTGCACAGAAAAGCATTGAGCAGATTTAGGTGTCGCTAAGCGTAGCTTTGAAGCCACTCTTCCCTAACAGCTAATTAATTCTGATCTGCCTTCCTTTGTTATAGCAGAACCCCTCTGTTATATCCTTTAAAGTCCATCTATGATTACAGCCCTCTATGTTTGCTTTACTGACAAAAGCTAGTCGAGCATAATAAGTTATAATGATAGAGTGTGAAGTGAGCATCCATTGCTGTAGTGGCAGTGGAGTGGGGGCTTTGTGTGGTGCATCAGGTTTGTCTCTGATAGTGATTACCGGGTTGGCGGGACTGAACAGTGTAAGCTCTGACCTGCATTACTTTGGAATTAGTGTGTCTGCGAACACGTTGCCCAAACTTTGTGCTCTGTCGCTAGCTCGGCAGACTGGATTACGAGACGTTTATGGGACCTGCTGTTACTCGCTGTCTGGATTACTCAAGGATTAGATTGTGTATTAACTATGCCAGTAAATGTAGTTATGAGGCTTCACGCTCATAACCTCCTGCTCCTGCTTGCTTTGTAAAAGAGTAGCTTGAGAGCACACAGATACCTGCCGCAATGTTTCTCTGTAGTTTATAGTATTCATAAAAGATCAATACCGTCAAAAGACAGCACAGTGCCTCAATCTACTGCATACTGCTGTTTTTAACAACAATATAATTTATTATATAACCTTATTATTATTATTATCATTATTATTATTATTAAAATTTAAACATGAACAGTTATGTAATGCTCCATGGGTGTTAGGTGATTATGGGTGATTGCCAAGGCACGGCTATTTGGTTGCTAAGGTGTTCTGAGTGGCTTTAAGGGCACTGCTATGCTGTTTCTAAGGTGTTTTTAGATGATTAGTGTTGCTAGAGTTTTCTATACCAAGTCAAAAAAGCTCACCTCTCTAAAATATAATATAAAATATAAATGCGTCTGATTGCTTTGAAAAGTAATAACAACTTTGCCACATGACTTTTTCATTTCCACAACACAAACAGCGTTGTAAAAATGACTATCAAAGTTTAAAAAAATGTAGGACTGGGGTTTAAATCTATTTTGAACACTATTTTACCCACTGTTTCAAGTGTAGCATTAAGAAACTCTATTGAACAAAAGAACAAAAAGGCTTCGTAGTGGCTGGTAGTAGTGGCTTTGTAGATTCAAAAGAGGAGCACATTGTGAGGTAAACAAATCTATAAACAACATTAAATTACAGCTGGACCTTTACGAGCAAGCCTTTAGGTCACTTGGTTCCAGCAGAGGAAATGTAGCTATTGACTCCGCTCAGGAAACAATTCAACCCAAACAGATATATATTTGAGATCTCCCACAGCATTCCGGTAGGGAAAGTAAGAAGTGCACTTTGAAGGCCTGTGAAATGTGATCACAGAATCATAGGGAATTCTTTCAAGGCAGTTAGGATCAATAGAGGAGGAGAGCGGCCGCAGTTAAGCGGTGGTGCTGTAAGTCTTGCCTCTGTGATCTAACCAGATCTCTGCTCTCTATCAAAGCCAGATGAAATTAAACGTGAATTGCAGAAGTGAAAGCCCTGGACTGAAAAGACAGCATTTATCATCAGAAAGATGTGTGGTTATCTCTTATTCAGTCTCTGTTCTTTTGGACCCTCACAATGACATCTCCTGTGGATTCACATCAAACGGTTCTTAACCCCTGAAGGAATATCAGAAACCCTGTGCATGGGCCCCCCTTAGATTTTTGAGCCAACAGGATTTCAAATACCTCCAACTTTCAAAAATGATTTCTAAAATACAATAATTATCAATCGCATCTAAATTTGGTCAATTCAATCAAGACACACCTTTAACATTTTTTCTCTCATTCAGCTGCATAGTGTGATCACTGGCTATCATGTTCTGTCACAATTTGGTTTGGTATGGATGACTGAATGAATAAATGAATAAATAAATTAAAAAAATATATATCAGTTCAGGTATTCAACTCACTGTTTTTTTTTACTTTGAAAACTATATCACAACAAGGCCAGTTACATCATACACGTGTTTACTGAGATGGAACGTCTAATGGTGCCCACTCCAAAAACAATTATGTATATGACAACCTATGTGAACTATGTGATATCAAGGTAACTTTACTTGTATCAGAGGACGGAGTCTCATTAAGGCCAGATAAATCATTGTATTTTGTGTCTGAGGGTGAACCAAACACTCATGTGCTCAAGCATGGAATGTTTGAAGCTTTTTTTTGGGCTTTCTCATCGACTACACAAGGCTGAAGTAAGGCTGGCAGTACGTTCTGGAATGTGAGTATACACATCCACGTACAACACACACAGATGGTTTGTCTTTGCTTTATTTACTAAGCCTGTCAGCTCTACAGCAGGTTCATGATCTCACTGACACTTGGCTGACTCTCTTCAGAAGAACCTGATCTGCCAGGATTTGGATCTGTCTCACGTTTGTAGCATGCAGGTCTACGCCTTCCCTATTTTCACACCATACGTGCAACTCATGTCTTTTCAGAGTGATATGGAAGAGAATTCAACAGACTCCACTTGAGGAGTAAATGCACTTTTGACTGACACACACTTTGTTGTGCATCCCAGCAATGTGTGTGAAACTTGAAGGGGAAAAGCGTGCATGGCTACGAAACACAGAGATTCATTGAAAATAACCATAATTTTCTTGCAGGGAGATATGCATTTTGATGGCTGTCTAGGTGTGTTCGTATAGCAATACACAGAATTACACCAAACACGGTGAGAAAGCCAGAAAGACTGAGAGAACAAGACAAAAGAAAGAGAGGAAATGAAAGAAGGCATCATTTAAAAGAAAGTCTCATTTGGAATCGAGGTTTGGAAACAGAACTCTTAATGTAGCTTAATGTAGCATAGTAGCAAACGAATCATTCCATATAAAAAGACAGGCAGGAGATAATGATGATGATGATATGCTTTCACTGAGCAATTGTGTTAAAACACTGTGGCCAGAATATGTCCATTACGATCCATAAAGAGCAGAAGAAATGCAATCCCACACCGTAGATCCAACATGTAAGTACAACATTTTCTAGCACTTTACCACTTAAATGGTTACAGCTGCCGTCTCCTTAAACGCTGCTCTCATCTTTGATCTCCTTTCTGTTTCAACTCGTGCTAACTGCTCACCGTGAGGCTTCTAAAAATGCAAGCTGAAATATGGGCTGAGATAGAGGCATATCTGTCTTTGAAAAAACAGAAGTATACCGTTCACAGCGAGTGCCAGCAAATTACAAGATTATGTTTCTCACCCTGCTCACTTCAAACAATGTTATGCTTATACAGTCATATATATTTACCATAAATGACCAAATCTGTTTGCTATAACCCTAAAGCTTAAAAGCAATGTCACACTGAATTAGCTTGTGAGTAGCAAGTTCACACTGATTTGTTTAGGGTATGTGAAATTTGAAGCAAAGCAGGTTCAAAGTTCACGACAGACAGCAGCAATGGGGGGCTAATACATAACTATATACAGATCTGGTTAAAAAAAATCTGGACTACTTCTACTGATCCAATATTAAAGAGTGTCAGTATGAAGCAGGTAAGCTGTAGCCCAGCTGTCTGGAAGTTTCACCCTACTGGGTCTTATCTGGACCCGCAGCTCTGGGCAAGTGGACGACTTTCCACCAAGGTGATATGTAGGAGCAAAGTGGTAATATTATTTTTCAGAAAGGGCCTAAGTGAATAAAACTAACACAGCAACATCAAACCAAGCCAAAACAGAAGGAGTCTTTAATCTCACTTGCCCAGTTCTGGCAAATCCTTATGCTGGCTCACATGGGCACTTCATGGGGCTTAAAAGAGAGCTTATGTTGAAACAGAAACGGTAATGTAATACAGTGTGATTTTTAACTTTGCCACTCTCCCACTGTTGATTTTTAAAAAAAAACAATGTGTGTTTTTAGCCAAGGATGGAGGTATATTTAATTCATGTTTTAAATTAAAATTTATTTCCATAGCGCCTTCACAATTTTGCATTGTTGCAAAGCAACTTTAAAGAAAATACATCTAAGAACAAACAGTTAAGACATAATAAATAAACAGTATTGAAATAAGGGGAAAAATAATAGAAAACAGAAATGTATAAAACACACAGTACTATAAAAAAACTAACACATTTTGTATTATATAATGTTATATTCTGTTATAATTAATACTTGCATCACTTAATTAAAAATTAATAAATACAAATTTAAATTTACAGTAACTTAAATGATGGGAAGTTTTAAATCTGCAACAGCAGCCAGTATTCATTTTCATGAGCTAAGTAATTTCACACAGCATTTATTGAGATTCATCCAGGTTAGGCATCTGTTACAAAACTCGTGCCTTTCCTCCTGCTCACAATCATGAGCTCCTACTGGGACTTCAAACACTCTCTCCCCCCTCACTGATCTTTTTGAAAATTCAGTCACCTGGGCACACAGTTAACATTCCGCTCTAACACAGACCTGCCATACTGCATACTGCAGATATCCACACATATTAGGGACTGTACTGGCATTCCGTTTTCCAATGGTTAGTATTACACTTCAAAGTGGACCATCACAGTAAGACAGGACAGTTTTTTTGACTGCCAATTTCCAACTGGTAGGGGGTAATAAGCACCGGACGACCTCTGCTGAACGTTCCCTGTTCTTCTCCAAATCCCAACCCAAATTAGCCATGTGACCCTTCCAGACTGTGCTTGAGTCATATGATTTATGTTTAGCCTGCATGTTATTGAGCTAATTCAGTATGCATCAGAATCCGAGCTGTCACTCTGACATGTGTCTGCTTCTTTACGTTTTTGTGCATCCAAATAAGTGTGAAGGTTACAGCCG
Organism: Botia almorhae; assembly: GCA_036877575.1. Classification (NCBI taxonomy): domain Eukaryota; kingdom Metazoa; phylum Chordata; class Actinopteri; order Cypriniformes; family Botiidae; genus Botia; species Botia almorhae. The sequence continues at coordinate 26,678 of JAZGTJ010000034.1, read as the reverse complement.
GAAACCTTCACAAGAAACTGAAGAGAGCCTCAATCGTTGCCACTGTAATGATTCATCTGAGTTGGAGCTCTCATTTAATGTGTTTCCCAGCAAACAAAAAAAGATGGTGAAAAAACAGACACCTTGATTTCTCCTCATTACAGTCAAGGACAAAGTAAGAGATGCCACAAAATGTCTGCAGGCATTTTCTTACATATTAATAATAAAATCCAGTCATACAAACTATATACAGCACAACCAAATTGGGTGTCAAGATGTAGCCACATTCACTGTACTCTGGAATAATTACTGATTTATGTGACACATTTCAAGTGTTGTAGAACTGATGAGATTATGATAATTCAGCATTCCATGATCAATGCAGGATTTAGTCAGTGCTGAATTGCATGACAGGAAATGAGTTACACTGTGATAGCTCTCCTGAAGCCATCTCTCCTCACAACCCATTGATAATCTCATCAGTACTCACATCAAAATTCACCCCGTTAGGAAAATGTCCTTGGTATTGCATTCAAACTAAGTAACTGATTATATGAAGTATTTTTTCTTTAATACATTTTCTCACAAGTCTTTAAATGATGAATGTTTAATAATTATGCTAAAAAGCCTTATATCCAATGCTTTACTCCTGTTATACAAAACGCAATGTGAAATAATACACTATTTACATTAACCAAACTAAGTCAACATTTCACCAAGAATCTTTGACTACAGAGGAAAAAATAACGCATGTCTATTATGGGTATTATTATATGCATAGGGATTATGCTATAGCTACAAAATGTCCATAATATACCCAGGCAATACATATCATTCCCCCAGGACAGCAAAGCCATCCAAAGCTGATTACTTGAAAGGTCTTGATATCGATGTAATATTTCACACCCAAAGTTCAAGCAGTACATCTCTCACTAATGAAAATAGTTCACAGTTTTGCGTGGGAACATCTCCGCCCTGCGCCGTTAGCAGGGCTGAATTAGTCAAAGCTAGTCTGCCTTATTTCGCCTGGCATGGCAATATGTTTGGCACTATGAGGTATGTACCGCAGGAAGGAAAATCCAATAGCAATGCGATCGCGAACTAATAGGAATGAACACAACCACGGTCGCAGTCCAGTTCACTTTAGATTATGCAGTTCAAGTGCAGTAATTACAAACATTGGGCACAGTAGCAGCTGCTGTCTGCTCCCTCAGGTAAGAGGGTAATGTGCTTCCATACAGCAGCAAGCAAGTTAGTCTCACACATGCACACACGCTTCATAACTCGCAATTCTCCTATGTCACACTGAATACATCTGTGTTCAGCTCACTGTACGTGTTAATGTAAGAAGCCTTAACCAACAGGGGCCAACATTAAGTTCAACATGGGGGGGTACTTAAGCAGATTAAGCTGAAATAATGTAAAAATTAACAATACATTTTTAATGGCATGATTTTACCACCTTGATGTGCATTTATTTTCTCTTATTGTCTTGAATTATTTCTCAGCCTACCCCTTTTTTCATTTCTTCTATATTTTTGCCTACATTGCATCAAAACACTATTTTGATACCAATTGAAACAATAAGCTGGAATGTTTATAACAACTAAACCCACACATGAACTTAATCTTACCTATGCAACAACAAGGCTATTCTATTAACCCTAACACAGATGTTCTCATTAATTCATCTCATTAATTTTATTAGCTTCAGTGATTTTTAATACTTGTTGATATGATAAAAAGCAACACGTTTCTGGTATGGTGTTGATTAACAGTTGTCAAACCTTATTGTTTGACGGATAAGGAGCGATCATCGGTTTCCGACGACCTGAAGAAATCAAATTCCACGCACAACAGGAGAACATCGCAAATGCTTGCTTATACAGACGAGCAAGGCGCTGAGTACAAAGCATCTATTTAAACAGCACAATCCTCCTCACGTCAATCGAGTTTAAGCTATTACAGTGTGTCATGGAGAGTGTATCATCATTGCTCTCCAGCAGCTGCAGTCCCACAGTGAAGATCATTGTATATCTCTTCAACACTCATCCTCAAATCGACTCCCTGTCTCTCACTGTTTGACAGCCCTTTCCTCCCCTCTCTTGCCTTTCCCCTTCTTCTACTCTCATCTCGATCATTGAAGCCAGCTGCTTTCCATTTAAAATGTCAGACTAATGCCACATAGCTGTTGACATTAGGGATGGGTCACGATGGCTGACTAGTGTAGTATACTATAATACAAACACATTTTTGAATGTAATGTGTACATATGTGTGTGTGTGTGTGTGTATTTATGAATGTAATGTGTGTGAGTGTGTGTTTGTATGTGTTTAAAGGGATAGTTAACCCATAAATATTATCTTCCATCATCCAAACTTTCTGCTGTGGAACACAAAAAAGACATTTTGACAAATGCCTCAGTGTTTTTATCTCTTATACTTTATCTTTTTTATCCTATTCAAATGGAAGTCAATTGGTGCCAAAGTTGTTTGGTTACCAACATACTTATATCAAATATCTTGTGTTCCACAGAAGCAAAACAAGTCTGCAAACCTTAAATGACATGAATAATGGAAGAATTTCATTTGGGTGAGCTATCCCTTTATATACGCTGTTTGCAATTTGTTTGATAGTTAATCAAATTCTAATGGTTATGGACATTTCCGTTAATCATTCTGGCCCTTAGAAATGAAAATGGCCAAGTGCTTCTCTGAAGTGATACCAAATCACTCTCTCATTGTCGTGCAATGCACTGGCTCTCACTGGAAGATGGCACTGGTGTTTGAAGTGGACAGTCAGCTGCTTACTCAAGTTACTTCAGATGTAATCAGCGCTGAAGATGCATGAAAACGTTTCATAAACCACAGGGTATCTTCAGCAATCTTGTGAAAGGAGAAAACAGGAGAACAAAAAATGCACCTCACAGTGTCTCACCTCCATTTCAAAACACCACACCTCCTACAAGACGGCATCGAGAATGTTCAGGGGAATTTGAAGTTTGAAGCTGCAAATTACTGTGAATAATTTAACAACAAATTTAAAAAGAGAAGCAGGCTTGCGTCCGGCGCAGGAGGGTGAGGGATCAGGAAATGAGAGAAAGATTTAAAGTAAAAATGCTATTCTCTCATTCGCTCAAGCCCACGAGAACAGACCTCAGTCTATTACAGACGTTGCTGTTCTCCAAGGAGCAGCCAGGCACTAGATGACATCAGCCTGTACCTAAAAATATCACGCTGTCTGCCCAGATACACATTCTTATTCATACTACACACACATGCACATACATCACAAATCTACTTACCTCTGCACCAGAGCCTCTCCTTCACTGCCTTCGCTCAAGTTTTGGCCCTAATTATAAGATTCTGGTCTGATGAAGGTCTAAACTGCGCTCTTACGCTGCGGGAATGAGACTATTTGTGAGGCCAAAATTGTTCACTTGAAAGCTTCAATTAAGCGATGGGAAGAAAAGCGGATGGAGCGATCGGGGGCAGAAAGGGAAGCTGGCAGTCAGTGGAAAACACAACACTAAAATTGGCTATTAGAAGCTGAACTTAATCCACTCCATATCAGAGCATGGCATCTGCCTCCAGCATAGAAATGCACAGATTAGCGTTAGAGGATAATAAGCTCCTAACTGTATGCATGAGCTCCACTTTAGATTTCTCCTGTAAACTTGGTTTATAATATAGAAGAGTGCACAAGAGAGTGAATGTAATTCTGACTAGGTAAACGAACTTTCTCTTTCTCTCTCTCTCTCTCTCCCTCTCCTTTTTACTCTGCAGGGCGAACGAGGAACTGTCTCTTTCATTTCAGCCTGCTCTCAGTGGGAGGGTGATGGAGATATGAGCGGGCCAGGGTACGGTGTAATTAACTATTAGGGATGCATTGTCCCGACAAGACCCAGTGTGAACTTCTGGCTGTTTGGATGGAGGTGCGATTGATGCGGTGCAGACTGGTTCACCATGTCAATAATCGGCTGAGAGCAGATGTCAACTTTCCTCTCGAACAGACGTCAGCCAGAGGGCAGGAAGCCGCCCCCCTGCTGCCAGCATGAAAATATCACCGCACAGAGCCGACGTTTCCACAATATGGCCTGTAAGTTTCAGGATCAGGGCCGTGAGGTTGGTTTTAAGTCAGGGAGGAAGCAAAGCAATTTTAAGGAGCCGATATTTTCCCCTTTTTGTGAGGTAAGGGGGACATCTCTTTATTAGACGTGTGCTTATGGGTTCGCAATGGTCCCCTTTAGGAAAAAACAAGCAGCGAATGATACTACCTTTAAAGCTCACCCCAGTGCTCCGTGCACTCGTTTCACCCTTTCTCTGTTGGATTAAAAGCTCCTAATAGTCCCTAATTATACAAACTCATTTCTTTTTCTCAATGCCTCTGCATTTCTATGGCTTTTTCATGACGTTGTAAACACTGTTTCGGGACCAAATTTAATAAGCTAGCCTAGCGAGGGCCCTCCTTAATGGGATCCGAGCTTGTTTGATAAGTCTCCATTTCATCACTCACTTTATTAATTAATTATATAAACTTAAAGCAATTTGCTTCCTTAATGGCTTATTTTAGGGGGAGATTTGTGGGCAATTAATTGATGCTGCTGTAGTACGAGTACCGCTTTGTTTAGTGACTTGCAGTGAAGAGAGAGGTAATCGTCTATGGGTGGGTGGCAGCTTTAGATGTCTTAAGAAATTCTACATATAATATTGTGAGGAAAAAGGTCAATTGATATATAAAAAATGCATATACAAAACTCATCAAGGGTTCATCAGTTTTGGTGTCTGTAAGCAAAGGTCTGGAAAGAAGTGATGAATATACCAAGCTTGGAAGTGCATCACTTAGCTGATCTTGTGCCAAATACAACACCAAAAACCGCATTTGTTTGTGTGAAACCTAAAACTGTGGAAACACTTTATTATTATTTCAAATGTGTTTATTTATTTCTCTGTGCTTTAATTTCTTTTTGGATAAAAAGGTTGACATGGGACAGCTGAATAAATAATACAACAGTGATACAGGAATAGCGCGCTAATTCATTTTCACAGGGACACAGTGTAATCTCTAAATTGGTCATTAGCAAACCATGAAAATATTATGATTCTGGATTAGTGAAGGTTTTTTTTTTCACACACAAAAGGCCGGTTCACCCTGCATCAATTTGTGCCAACATTTAAAACTTTCAAAATTTGGCTGCTAAATTTCAATTGTTGGGAAAATAGTCATTTTCACACTGCTGCAACAAAACACCAACACACTTAAAACACTGATCCAGTAAAAACAGTTGGAAGGTTGTGTTTGTTGGGGCAGGGTGAACCAGCTTTAGGAGTATCTGACGTCAGTGTTTATAAACATTAAAATGTTTTAATAAACGGGTTATGCATTAGTTACTTACAGAGTCCTTACAGAGACTGAGAAACGGTTGAAGGACAGATGCTAAGAGAGAGATGTTGATTGGTGTCATACAACTCACATTACCAGCATGAGAAAAACATGTGCAGACAGTTTACAAAGACCAACACAAAGATAAACTAAAATTATATTCAAGCTTACTGATCTCATGATAGCACGAAAGGAAAGAAGTGAATATCTACTTTCATTTCTGAAAAGTGAGATAACTAGCTTCACATACAGATGTTTAGAGTCTTATTGTGAAGGAAGCAATGAGTCCTTGGTGTTGGAAAAAGAAACATCTTTGATGCAGAGAAGGAAAATGTGCATGCAACATGAGCTACTGTGGGTTTGAATAGTCCTCCTTCATGACATGAGTGAATGAGATTTAAGGGAAACGCTTCCATTAAGTAACATGTATCCTCTCTTTCATCCACAACTTTCCTCCAGCTACTCTTCTCTACGTGACATATAGTGCCGGATAAATTAACACATTTCAGGTTACCCCTGTCATGATAATTCATCTCCCTTTTCCTTCCACAAGCCTTAAGTCAACATGTTTTGGTAAGGTGCAGAAGATGTTTCCTAGAACAGCATGCTGTACGGATTTGATAAGGTGGGGCTCTTCATCAAACACTCATCTTTTTCCCGTCAGCATGGGTCAGAGGAGAACGCTCTGAAGTCAAGAGGAATTTAAGGGAAAAGTTATTAAGCTGCGTGACCTCTAAGGCTTAGCAGCAATGTGCATTTACTGAGATTCAAAGAACAGCAAAAACACAATTACGCATCTTATTTATATCAGACCCTCTCATTTGGCCTCTAATTCATCATGGTCATAAAATCAGACAACATAACTTAAATCTATCTGACATGCTGTTCACTGGATAAAATACAGCTTCAGGTTACTATATAATACATACATAATATTGTTGATGTCATCTAGCTGTATATTTTAGGATTCTATGCCACCATTCCTCTAAAAAACAATTTCAATACAATTTTTGTTGGTGGTAATTAATCATTATTTTATTATCCCTGACGTAATATTTGACCTCTCTGATTGTTGTATAGTGACCTAAACAATGGTTGGAAGTGTATTATAATGCCTGAAATGTTGTATTGACCAATCAGCATGTAGGAGCAGCTTTGTCCCTTAATAAATGAATTAAAGAACTAGATGACATGCAATACAATATTGTAACCAAAAAAAAACTTCGCATTATACATTAACCACTGCCTTAATTTGAAAAGTTTGCATCTCTGTTCAAAAAGGCAAACAACAGCAAGTTCGTAATCCTACTTCCTCAGTGTTTTCAGTTCAGTTGTTTTGTTTTATTTTGCTTTCTCAGTCAGTGACCTTAACCCTGCTGAAAACAGCTGATGCTGCAGGGGAAATGGCTACAGATGGGAAAGTAAGAATTAACAGGATTTAAAGTTGTTGGAGAGGGACAAACGAGCGTGTGAATTAATGTGAGTGTGCGGACGAGACATTGAAAGGGACGCTTGACTTAATCCCAATCACGGTATTCTCCAGTGTGGTGGGGGGAATTCTGAATATGCTAATGAGAGGAAAGAGATGACCCTAGGGTGGAGGGTTTATATGGTTGCCGAGGCCCGAGCGCTGTCTCAATGGTCCAGTAATCCCTTGGTTCTTTTGCAACACAGGGCCTCATGTAAACAGAGGCAGACTCTGTAACCAGCAAACCCATCTCGTGTTTACCCACGGTATGGGCAGTAGCTGCCGGAATGCGGCTCCATTGTGTGGAAGCTTTTCTTCTGTGAAGTGAAAAATGAAGAGACTATCAATAGGCCAGCAAAGGGGGGGAGGAGCTTGCCATGGCAGCAGGTGCAAGGGATAGCCAATATTTGCACAGCAGCTTCTGTGACACATTCTAACTGCAAAATAAAAGGGGGCAACTGTTTTTATTGGCTCGCTGATAAATTCTGAAGCGGTTACACTCCAGCGTTCCTGCTGATCCTATCAGCACTAAATCTCTTTATGTGCCACAATTGCCCAGATGCATTTTGACAACATTACAGAGTGTCAATTTACAGGTCAGGAGTGCACCTCCAAGCAGAGTCTCCCCTTGTATTCTTTCCCCAGTGCTGGGATTACACCTACCTAAACATGTTCACAAAATGATCTTATGCATTATTGCACTGGCAGTCAAACACAGGACTGAAAACCTATTAATGATGAAATCTTCTTAATAAATGTTGTTTCTTCAATGTAGGGCAGAGAAATAAACATAAATGTATGCAGTCAACTGATTACAAACCACTGTTAATGCACATGTTAATTCCACATTAATGATTCCATATACTTAATTACCTAGTTGGCAGTTCTAATAATTACATACATGTTTTTGAGGATAAGTTATCATTCTTTTTAAGAAATGGTGCCCAAAAATATATTTACCTCTCAGGAGGGCAATAAAGATTGATCACTAATCTCTTTCTTTATGTCTCTAAAGAGTCAAAAGTTGAAACAAGCTGATCCTTTCTGTAAGGATGCCAGCGCATCAAACTCAATCTACTTCCTGCCCTCATGTCTCACTCCACAAACCTCACTCTCAATTCATACTGCAGCAGCTGCCCTCCAAGCACAGCATTAAAACCAATAATCCAGGTACAGGGTTTCACTGCAAATAAGAAATCAGCTTTTAATACATCATGAAAATCAAACAAGCACAATACGTGCCAAAGCCTGACAACCTGACATTCTCGTCAGTGTCACACCTGTCGCTGTGGATTTAGCAAATATTTCTCAAAACTGGGAGGTCTTGAAGACTGAGATGTTTGTAGTTATTCGTGAATAAAACCTGTCTGGATCCGTGTTACCCGTGTTTAGGAGTGAAATCAAACTGAATGAATAAGAAACATTGAAAAAAATCTTGAAATTGTACCACTGTAAGTTGCAGCAAAAGTACAGAGCTGCAGTTAAAGGCTTATGGAGTCTGGAAGTGAATGCATATATGTCTGCAAGTAATAGTAGGCTGAGAGTTGATTGACAGACAGCTAATTGTGAGTGTACAAAGGCTTTCTTTCTCTCTTTTTCTCTCTCCCTCTCTCTCACAAGTTCTTCTCATCTCCCAGACTCTATGGTTGAACATAAGAAATGAAAGCTTAATCCGTTCAGATGGAAAATCTATCACAGGGCCCTGGCTGTGTATGAGGATTAATACGCTGATGGTGCATATCCTTCAGCAGGGCCGGTCTGTTGTTCCATCAAAGGCTGTGCGAATAGCAATGAATACCATCCTGTAACTGCATATAGCACACAATTGGTTTGGACGTCCATGACAATACAGTGTGAACATGAATAAAATATCAGGGGGCACCTAATTACATCAAGTGGGAATGAGAGTCTCGCAATCTGCCTTGGCAAGCAGGGTCAGTGGCAGGGCAGAATCAACTGCAGCCCTGCGACACTATACACTCCAAATAAATTAATGTGATCTCCTCTATAGGTCAACCAAGAGTGCTTACAGACCTATTCAATAGTAGATATTCTAGATATTGATCTCTCTCTCTCTCAATCTGAAATCTATATTGATATAAATATATAATGCATGTAGGTAACCTTTCAGAAACAGCAGTGTGTGCTGTATAACGGTATCAGAGCAGTTTAACCTGGGCCCTGCAGACAGTCTATGAAAAAACATGGCCTTATTTAAACCACAGCACATCTTGATATGCTTGGCCAGGTGAGGGAATAGCTGAGGTCAGGGGTCAAAACACAATCTACAATACACATCACAGAACACACCATTCCAATAAATTGTATCGGCCAGTAGCACAGTGACTACCCCACAAACATGTTGGACATGCATCTATGCCTGGTTTGACTATTCCAGGGAGGGGTGCAGCAGGGTTTGAAGTAGAAGAGGATAGTGGGTTTGCAATGCACGGTCAATGAGCTTTGGACTTGTCCTCAGGCAACACAAGCTCTCTAACTAGGAGAGAGGACCGTCAGACCTATTGCTCCATTCCACGCCGTCCATGATAACCTGCCTTGCTGATTTAGACAGTCAGTGTTGGAGATTGTTATTCCCCCCACATTCTCCTAGTCTCCCTTCAGCAAAGCCCATCAGTGGACACTGACACTCTCTGGTCTCGCCTCAGGCTACAGAGGAAGAACAGCATGCTGGGATACACAGGCCATCTCTCCCCTGACACTGTGGCTTATGATAAATCAGCTACAGAAAAGCCACGATAAAGAGTCAATGGATACAGAGAAAAGAAAAAAGCAATCAGATTCCACAAAAACAGACAGCCAAGCTTTATAGATACAGTACTGTGCATTAGCTGAAGGCCATAACGTCCAAATCATGAAAACAAAATTAAAACCTTTCCAGACTGTGAATGATTTGGGCTTAATACACATCAAAACAAAGAATATAAAGGACCCTCAGATTTTCTCTCTTTGCTTCAGGGGTGAGTGAATCATTTCACAAATTTAGACATTAGACAGATCTCTAACAGAGCATCACCAGGCTCTCCAATGAGAAGACCCCTGAGATACTCCCCAAAACTATTTTTTTTCTCCTGAAATTAATGTCTACTGTCATTGAAGATGTGATGGAAATCCAAAAGCAGCTGCTACACGAGATCGTCTTCAATGTGGATAGATTGTTCTATTTTGACTCCAGTGCTAATTGATGGGTTTTCATTTTCCAATCTCAGTTTAGCAGCACTGAAACAATAAAATCATGCTGATTAAACAATGAAAATAAATGCCAGTGAGGATAGCATTTGTCAGAGGCAGAATTTTCATATACTAACACGTCTGAAAAATCCAAACAATGACTTTAGCAATGACAACAGCCTGTGTGCAGATAGAGTGAAGGGATCTTTAAAGAAAAACTGCTGTGTGCCTTTTTTGTATTTCTGAGGTGACACAAAACAACTTAAATGTCATTTCCTACTGTGCTGAGGTTCTATGATGTTGTATCACACAGGGAGGGCTGATGTCTTCTGCTTATACTTACTATTTTAGACAGTTTGTAAGTCCAAACAGGGGCTGATGCTAACCAAACACTGTGACCTTTACAAATTCTGGTGAATCTCACGAAACCAGTCAAAAGCAAACCAGAGGCAAAATGAAAATAACTTTTATGTGCTTATATGTTGTTTTATTAACAAATTAGAATATTTGTAGCAAATAAAATGTAATTCATAAAACTTTTTTAATTAACCGGTAAGAGGTCTCTGACTGGCTTAAAGAATCCTTTACTCTGTAAAATAAATATATAACTGCTTTTTATCTCTTATTAAGAAACTGTTTCAATTTAAAAAAAAAATGAATCAATACATGTTTTTGTGAGATTCAAACACTCAGAAAGGTGGGCACTACATACGGCCTTAATATGTACTGTATGTTTGTCTGGAAGTGTGTCTTGTGTGCATGTGTTACTCTGTTAGTGTGTAGGAATTTTTTCCCCCATTTGACAAAGCTGTTGACTCACTGTGGACCTGGCTTTGAAAATAGGAATGTCACTTCATGCCTCTCAAATGTGTTAAGAAGCTGGCACAGACCTTGTTTCTGCAGCTATTTTGGAGGAACCAATACTAAGCATGTTAGCATAAGTAAGACAATTTTGTTGGGAAAAGTCACTCGGGGAAACTAAGTCAGAACGCACTTCTATAAGCGATTTAAACCATGTTTAAATTGTACAATGAGGCTTGGATCCGATCTTGCTATATTTCTTATACTGCTAGACAGACAGACAATTTGCATTCCTATTCATGATATTAAAAGCAGTCAAAGGAGGCGCTCAAGACCCAACAGTCTCTGCTATTACTCTTCCATTAGTCTTCAAGAGATCCTTCATCATACGGTCCTGAGCACGTCAAAGTTAAACTGCAAGCAATGTTTATCTGCCGCCATGTTTTAGCTTAGCATAGCTCAAAAAGTTTATATGCACAAAAGCAAGAAACATACAAATAAAATACTTAAAAGTCTTATATTAGCTGGCAAGACCATCCACTGTATAATACTGTACATAAAGTTCATGTAAGAAATCTCAGCATCACAGTCATACCTGCCAAAATGCAATATGAAGACTGCTAGCACAAGAACGCCAGAGCACTGTGTCCTATCATATAAAGGGTAATATTTGATTTGATTGTTTACATGGTTATATTCTATAGTTTTTTAACTATCCAGCATGAAACTTATGTGCTCCACTTCCAGCACAGCGGAACAGAAGCATCTGTTGTGTCAGAGCCCTGGGCTTCCATGCACAACGTTGTGGTCCTAATGCAATCCTTCCCACTGGGTTCCTTAATGGCCTTGCAAAAGGTTTTTGGAAGATTCCTACACACTCAGACAGAGCTGCCCCATAGGATGCACCAATAAAAAGCTAGCTAAAATAAGAACCAGGCTTTTTGTCTTGTATTATGTGAGCCGTAAAGTATGGGCTTGTGCATCTACACGGCCCGGGATAGCCTGTGGAAATCAGGACCGCTTTCCTATTACAGACTGTGTATACAAAATCATCCGGAGAGGCTGAATGCATTAGCTTTAGGTTTTATGGGTCATTTGGTTTAAAGCAGTGCATAAAGACAGCTCTGCGGTAAAATGCAAACACAGAGCTTGAATTTAACCTTCATGCTGATTATGGGGATGACAAGCAGCGACATCACCAATGCTTCCATCATTTATAGATGGCACTGTCAAAATGTATGTAAAGAGAGATTGTTGTCTCGTATGTGTCTTAATAACATTGCCTGTAGTCTGCGAACTACTGACCAGAAAAAAGTTGTCGTCTTCTGTTTGTAAAACAAGCTGTCATGAAAAGGCATGTAGATTTAAAAATGCTGGAACAGACAAGTAAACAGTGTTTCAAAACAAACTGATCAAGAAATCTTTGGAAAAGGTCAAGACAGACTCAGAGAGAGAGAAGGTGAACAAGAGAAACAGAGAGAGGAAAGGATAGACGAGCGTGTAGGAGTAAACGTCTAGGAATATATATTGTGAATGTATGTTAATCAAGTGACAAATTCATTGTGATTGTGTTAATACAACAGCAAAAAGCTAAAATGGTAGTTGCATAAAATTTATTTTGACACAATCTAAAGCAGAATTTCACTTGAATGTTCTGATGCAACTAATCAAATCTTTTTCTATATGTATATGTGAAGAACTACTGTAAATAACATCTTGTGACCATCATTTTTGAAAAACTGAAATGCAGAAAGTGTGTACATGCTAATCCATATGTTTGCGAGCAATCTGCATCTGAATAGAATCTTTGATTGATCAGGCAAACAAAGAAAAATGAAAAATAAACTGTAATCGAGTTCCCCATCAGCTCTGCAGTACTGTAAATTGGGTTCTTTTCTTTTCATGTGTGAATTGCCTGCAAATCAGTTTCATAGAAGTTTATAGAGATGCATTGCTTGAACATAAAAGAGGCATTTTGTGAGTAAATACAGCACACCTGGAGCTGATGACTGCACAACTATTTTTGAGCATTTGCACAAGGACTTTTAGCAGGCTATAAACCCTTCCCTAGGACATTACTTTGACTCCAACTTCAATAAAGTGGGAGATTAATGTAGCTGCATGCAGTTTATTTCTCTAGCAGCCCCTGCCTCAGGCCCTGGGGGTACAAAACAGAAAGGCAGGCAGTGAGAAGTGAAACACAAGAACACAAGGTGGCCAGGGTTCAGCAGATGAGAAAGTCGATCAATCACTGCAATAACCGTTGAGAACCGGACAGGTAAAACTAAAGTTAATGCATTCAGTCTGGTATGAGACGATGATGTGTGAGATACTGAGGACATCCAATGATGGGGGATAGAAATGTTAACATCTTTAGTATGTTTGTGCATTGCTGAATGCATGCACAAGATAGGAAAATTCACAAAGAGCTCCCACAACTTGAGGCAAATTGGGACTGACGTGAATACAGGAGATAGCAAACAAAGACATCTGACTTCAGTGCATTGTAGGTTTCTATTCAGGGCTCAAAAGTGCTGCACGTCAACAGCTTGTATCTGTGTTTCTCTCTGCCACCTTGTGAACGTGTCCTAGGAGCATAAGCTATCACGGGATAAAGTTTGGACTTTAGAAAACTCAATCTGAATGCTTTTAACACAAGCCACATAAAACTTCAACCATGCTTGTGTCAAAAACATGGAATTCACAATCTACAAAACCAAAGGCATGTTCCCCTAGCTGTTTCAAGTGCTTCCAGACAGGAACGATTATGTGAATTAACATCTATCCATCGTGCCCTCACTTCACAGCAGTCATGCATGTTAATTACGCCAAATAATTATAAACATGTCTATGAATTTTGAATAGAGGATCAAATGTCTTCCAGCGTTTCCTAAGTGAAGCGCTATCAACATGCACACTGGTCCTTTAGTGGCTCTCGTCTCTGTACTCTCGACTCTGAGCATGCCCATGTTCTGTCACAGACTGGGGCCACACAGTCCATCTCAGTCTGCCGCCCTGCGTCTCTCTGGCCAGAGATCCGTGGCAGATGGGCAGACAGGGCCTTGGAACTGCCCCGGGGTAAGAGCACAGCTCCCTGTCACCTAAGTTCACCATGGCACTGTGCATGCTGAAATCAAACCACCTTCCCTATCCAAATGAGGCAATACATCAGGTGCTGAATAAATGAGTGATGAAATCTTGACAGATTAAAATGAAAGGGGGAAAAAAGCCTCAGAGGCCATCTGCCCAACCAGGCTGTACTGTCATGGCAGCACTGATGGGGAGTGAGAGAGAGGAAGAGAGGACACTTGACTAGTTCTCAAAACTAGTTTGAGACATGTAGCACAACATTCTGCTCTAACTTGACACTACGGGTGTGTTCCAATCGCCCTACAGATTTCTCAAATGTAGGAGGTGTATATTTTCCATTCTAAAGACACTCCAAATGGCATAAGAAACAACAGCACATATGTATATTTTAGTTGCTCCATAATAACTTAACAACTAAGATGCATAATATATGTGTTTATTATGTACTTTATATAAATAATGTATTATATAATAATCGTATATATAAAAATGTTTTTTTTCGATATAATCAGGTGATTTTATTATGTATTTCTATATAAAATATAAATAAAACACTGACACTTCACAGCACATAGCTATATAACTAATTCAGCATACTCCTAATTTTTCCCAGCTAGGCAAGGCTATGCCCACACTCCAGCTAAATTCCCATTACTAGCTGTTCCATGCTCCACTGACATGCTCTGATTATCATGCTTCAAAGAATCACATAAGGTGTGCCTCAAAAGCAATAAAAAATAGCTGAGTGTATTTGCTGATATGGCAGAATATCTCCATCTTATATCAGAGCATAACTATATAGCATATATGTTTACACAGCTTGAGTCCGTTTGAGGCTGCCCACGATGCAGCTGTATGATGAAAACTCTAAGTAGTACAACGAGGAACATCTCGTGCAAACCTCAGAGCATGCAACTTCCCACAAGGTGATGATTTAAGTGTTTGTGAGAGTGTGTAACACAAAAAACTGCTCCAATTTTGACAGGTAGACACCCCCAACTTAGCACGTCTGTAAAGTTCAAAAAGGTGAGGTGTTTTTTACAGCATAACCAGGCGCCTTCCCTCACACACTTTTTTAAGAAGCAATGCAGGCGAAGAAGATAAAGAAAAGCAGAGAATCAAATGCTTTGCCTGCAACAAATTAGAGCCGAGCAGAGTGCTCCTTTTTCAAAAGGCCCTTTACTTTGACCTTGCTTCATGTTAAATTCAATTACAGCACTTTTCTCCAAAGAGGATATTCAGAGTGGCATCGCCTCCAAGATAGCAGCAGCAACATCTGAGGGCTGTATTTCAAAAACATGCTCTTTAATATACCGACTCAAGCATACCTCGACACAAACAGCGGCTCTTGCTCTGTCACTGTAGATCAGGGCTGGCACTGCTTGTCGGTGTACTTTCAAGGGGTAAATTACCCAACACTCACGATCTGTATACCTCAGTATGATGAAAACACAACAGTACTCAAGGCTGTCATGAAACCAATGAGTGGAGTTTTACAGCAGAGAGCAAACAAAATATGCTATAAAAGCTGCGATCCTAATTGGTGGACATGGACTGCCTGGGTGGGAGTCTCAGTCATCCAGGTGATATCCACAGCTGTAGTTGGGTTAAAAGAATTAACTGCACTATAGTAAAGACTAGACAAGATTGTGTTTTCTAGAAGCGAAAGAAAAATATGGTTTTGTCCTGGTTTTATCCCCTGAGAAATCTTTAAATGACTGGCAGGCACTGAAGGAAGTGTTGTCTGTATTGTGGGCAATGGTAGAGCTAGGGTAGGATGCTGCTGGCTTCCGGCCCCTTCCACAGATGCAGTGAAGACACCTGATTTATCCACCACTCTGTCGAACAACACCATGGCCAAAGCTGTGGGCTAGCATCTGTCTTGCCAAAGCAAACAGGCCTTTTTATTTGCTGAGGGTAAAACTCATTTGTCCAGCACAAACAAAGAGGCACACCACAGTCTCACCAGAGCGAAAGACACTGGTCCCATAATGCATCAGGCCTCTCTACTGGCCCTGCCTACTGCAGCTCTTGTGGCTAACAGGCTAATGAGCCTGAAACAGGCATCGTGAACAGGCCTACTGTGCCCATACAACAGAGCCAAAATTTTCCCATCCAATACCTTGGGATCGATTGGGAGTAGCTAGTGTAATTGCTCTGAAAGCATTGTAGTATCATTAGGAGCTAGCCTGAGATGGCATTTGCAGGAATGAAAGGGCAAAGCTAACAGCTTCACTGCTGCGTTAAAGGTTATTTTTAATCACCAATGAGGAATCCTGGTCCTTCTCATTCTTTAGAACTCCTATTCTTCCCATTCACCATTGTGGTTCACCATTGTGTTGTTCCCTCTTCCATCAAACATCTAGTCCCTCCTGTGGGGATCAAGGGGCAACTGACTGGAACCGTATTAATTATATAGTGATTTGTTTATTGCAGCCTTACAGGTTTGGCCTTTGACCTCAAAACAGTGCTGAGCACAGACTGTATAATTAAAACTGACCATTACTGTTTCTTAGGACTGTGGTCAAACAAACCCTAATGACTAGGTTGACAAAAGATTAGCATTATAATAATACTTCATTTTAAAGAAAAAATTTATTAAATTTAAACCAACAGCTTAAATGTGATCTCATTAAATAAACGTAGAATATGAGGTTCACCACAACAATTGTAAAGAATGGTGCAGAAAGGGAGGCCACAAACACATTTACATGTGTTTTCAAACCGCTGTAACAATTACATTTATGTCAAAGCTTTTATTCCTAACGTCTTCTATTTGATTTCACTTTTTAAGTGGACTTCACTCCAAGGGAACTAACAATGGCAAGGGACAGAGACAATGCAAACTGATCAAATGAAACCAATAGTTTTGTCTCGATCCTGTCAGCTGTGTTTTCTGGGCTGTGGCAATACTGTCAAAGGAAAGAATACTTTAAATTATCATAAAGTGTTTGACAAACCAAGTGTCCCTCTAAAACCTGATTTTGTATGTAGAAAATAAATTATGTAAAACACACTTTTCTCTTGTCTCTCTCCAAAGAAACAAAAGCAATGGTTGCATTTATCAATGCATTTTCCCCCATCCTCTATTGTTTCCTTTCCAATAAAAGAATAGAAAATAAAAAACAAAAATACAAGACATAAGCTTTTGTTCACATAGTCTCTCTCTCTCTCTCTCTCTCTCTCTCCACTCCATCAATCGAAGCTCTGTTTCCTTAGCTGAAAGCAGAAAGACTGACATACATCACACCCGCACGCACCTACACACCAGCACGCTTCTACATGCGTTGTTTCAATGCTGAATCTAGGTCACAGACATTAAAATTTCAACAAAGTACCTCTGACTTTGTAGGGAAGGTGTGAAGAAGATCTGGTGTCAATGTGCTGCTGTGGGGTCATGGCAAACCCCGGTGACATCCGATGGGGGCTGGTACATCAAAGACAGCACAAGAAGGTTAGAGTGTGTGACACCTGACATAAACAGATTCCAAAAGGAACCAGAGGTTCTAAAGGTATATTAGAAGGAACAGTAGTCCATTCGTAATACTCCATCCATTGCTGTGCTTGTTCCTTCTAGCAGAGAAAACCTAACCACAAGAAATGTACATCACCATACCATCTAAGAGAAAAGGACTGTTCTAGCCCATACTTTCTAAAACTGATTCAATAAGAAACTCTCTTTCATCTCTTTCAATTTTTTCTACACTCTTTCATGTTTCTCCCTGTGTAAATAAATGATCCGTAACTCTAGGACATTTTTATTTTTCCCAAACGCCTACCTCACTGTCCTGTGAATGGTGGGGCCTACAATGATGAAATATCTGCGGCAGTAAAATGCGATTGATCACTTTACTCTGGCAGGGGGCCTGTTTGTATGCTACTTGGAAAAGTGAAGGCAAAGACGGATTGTTTCTGAAAGTGTCTACTGCCAGCAGAAGGCAAAGACTGTATATGACAGATGCCACCTATTCATTAACTAACTAAGGATACAAATGTGGCTCGGTGTAAATAAAAAAATAAAGACATGAAGTAAAAAATTATTTAAAAAATCTATATCTATCTATCTATCTGTCTGTCTGTCTGTCTGTCTAAGTGCTACCCTATGCCCTATGTGAAATATGTCCTTTCCTTACGTCCTGTCTCAATAAGAAAAAATGTCAACATAGGAAAGAAAACAATTTTATGGTGTTTTTAAGCCAAGCTATAAAAAAGTCGGCAGCAATCTTAAAAGGTGCAAAGTGGAGTGCAGACACAGTAAATATTTGAAATGAAATGGCTATATAACATGTGCTTTGGTTTTGTTTATGCTGGACTGAAGAAACAGGATCACGGAAAGCCTATCAAAAATGGCAGTCTATGGTCTTAGGACCTGGCATATGAGGAAACATTGCCATTGGCCAAACGCAAACATCACAGCAAACCCAATCCCAGCTTGCGTCTGCGGGGAGAGAGAGAAGCTGTTTGCGTTGCACCAAACATAGTAAATCCTTCCTTTCAGCAAATATTCTCAGGGTTTACCAGACCTCTACTCAGTTCCAACACAAAGAGAAACAGGCACAGGAAGCTGCAGGCACACATAACTAATGGTCTTCTACTTGCTTGCACTCATAAGCAGCTAATGTACTTGGCCTCTCTATGTGTGTCATGCATAGAGGTAAATCATGCTGTCCTTACCATATCACTGAAAAGTGAAATTGGCTCCTACACACACAAACACACACAGCTACGTTTCCTTCATTAGACAAGACTGGTATGTAATAAGCCTTTGGTAGACATGTATGCGTGGTGTTAGAAGCCTGTTCTAACACCACTGGGTCATTGTGCCACATATCAATACAGAAACAACATTGTTTCATTAATAATTAACTCACTGAGTCATTTCATTCTTTATGTACTTGTGCCATTTTCCCTACTATCACTGTTTTCACAGGCACCCATTACATTACAAGTACACAGGCATAATTGTGTAATACCAGAATGAAAGACAGACAAACCCAACAACGCAAATAATGAATAACATTTATTTCAAATCACAACACTGTCTTGTGACATTTAAAAATGGTGTCAAATTATGAGCCCGATTTTCACTGGGGAACAGAGGGGGTCCTAATTAAACACAAGCTTATTGCCCTGAGATACACTAACCTTTTTTCAGCCTGAAAACAAAAGCTCTGCATACACCTGAGACACCGGGCATATGTCACATTACCTACTGCTCGCTTCTGAGTAGTACACTGCACAGACATCATCTCACCATGTCTTATAGTGTGTATACAGAATAAAAGCACATAGCACTTACTAGGGTGCCAACAGATGGGAACACACACACACAAACACTCCTTTTTGATGTTCTGGTAGGAAAGTGAGGAATTCCATGCAGTGCCACATCTCCTAAGGCAAGGCCTGTTTCCCTGTCTTTATTTGGCATGGGTTCTATGTACATGTGCCTATCGCCCCCCAGCAGCTCTGGATCACACCCATATCTCCCAGTGCAGACACTGTCATCACACCTGCTCAAGGAAACACACACAGCACATGTATGAAACAATGCCCACTCTGACTTTATCAGGATCTGGTGTAATGAAGGGCTTTATTTTGCAGGAGAAAAACTATGAAAATGAGACTCCTTCCTGACAGTTTAGTTCATGAACACCACTCGACACCCCACTGGAAGTCACTCGTGCC
This sequence comes from Botia almorhae, assembly GCA_036877575.1. Taxonomy (NCBI): domain Eukaryota; kingdom Metazoa; phylum Chordata; class Actinopteri; order Cypriniformes; family Botiidae; genus Botia; species Botia almorhae. Next base: position 7,084 of record JAZGTJ010000034.1, on the reverse strand, counting down.
TTTGTGTAACTCTGCTATGGACACCAATTACGAAGCGTCAATACAGTAGGATAACCAATAAATGTGCTTCCTGCTTCTATTTTATAAATCCAGTTTTTGCCTTCTTCGCATCGTGATTTGGTTTGTGTGATAATGAAGGTCACATAAGCTCTGCAGTGCATTGTTGGCTATACCTCCGTTACCATATATAAGGGGCCATTGCGTATCCCTCATTATCTTCTGTGATACACGCAGCCTTACCAATGTCATATCTCAAGAAAACTAGCCACGCTAACTATAGAAAGGTCCTTCATCAGTCGGATGGGGCCTGCCTGCAGTGTATCACAATGAGGGTCCTGCATTAATGTGCTCGTCATTAAACCAACCTGGTGACTTTCTTGATGAAAAATAATAAAAGAAAAGAAAATGGCAAGGGGATTGGCAGTGCATCATTTAGGAGGTGACTGTTATGCTATTTCAAGTGGTCTGATACAAAAAGAAAAATCCATGGGGTCTTTTCATTGCTTTGTTGTGCTTGTTAGTCATCTGAGTAGATAGCAGATTGTGTCTTAATTGGAAATCCCACCAGAAGCCTTTAGAAACACATTATGAAATTATCAACACCTTTGGTGGCTGCTTTTTATTATAAGGCTTTTAGCATAAGTGTAGGTGAAAACTTGTTTTGCCCAAAAATGGAGATTCTGTCATCATGTACTTACCCTCACGTTATTTTTTAAACCATGTGATTTTTATTCTTCTGTGAACAGAATGTTCAAACTACTCTTTCATTCCAATGAAAGTATTTGGTGACCACGGCTGTTAAGCTAGATTATCATTGAGAAACTATTTAAATTCTGTCATTCTGTTCTTTTAACAAAGGTGTGATTTGGATTTAGAAAAAACGTAATATTGTACATACAGACATTTATCATTGTTGTAAAGATTTTTGTATGGCTTTTTTTGTCATTTTGGAGTTTCAAATCCCTTTGCATTGTATAACTGAGAGCATCTCTTTATCAGTATGATTCTAGTTTAGAGCAACATAAGACGGAAAGAGAGAGACAGAAGGACGAGAGAGAGGGAATGAGGGAGAGAGAAAGAAAATAATGAGTGAATTTTCTTATTCTTGGTGAACAACCACTTAAAAAAATGAAATCAACAATAGGCAGTAGATGCAAATACTGCAGGTGGGCCACTGGGATTTTTGTTTATCTACTTACTACTACTTTTTGTTATTTTCTGAGAAGCATTCTATAAAGAAAAGAAAAACAGAATTTTGTTTCTCTGTAGCAATACTCAATTTCTCAACTGGATTGATTGGACTGGATATTTCACATGTAACCTTCATAAAGTCGTCCCACATTTTCTTCTTTTATGTTCTCCTGAGGGGCTGTTGTAATCCTTTCTGATGCAATGTAAGACTGTTTTACATCTTTCTTTGCTGTTTATTGACGTCTCATCCGCTAAACGTGTGTGTGTGTACATGTGCATGACCACTAAAGAGAAAATATTACTAAATGCGACCTACAAAGGGAACATTCTTTTATCAACACAGTGCACAACAGTGCAGTTCAGTACAGAGCAAACTCTCAGACAGGTATAAACAAACACTTACACATAGCTAAATTACTATTACATGAACAGAAACCACATAGATGAAAAAAATGACATTATTTACTCATCCTTATGTTGGTATGTTTTCAGTGCAAGAAAAAAAATACATTTTGTCACAGTGTCTATAGCTATTAAAATCCAAAACCGTAAAAAAACGAAGCATCTTGTAAAAAAGACACAAGACTACACGCAAGCTAAAAGGTCGTGTGACACTTCTTAAAAATGATTTTGTTTGTGTTCCAAATAAAAAAGTAGCAACAGCAACAAACAGATTTGGAATGGCGTAAGGGAAGATAATGCCAGAATTTTCATTTGTGGGGTAAACTATTCAGTTAAGAAATTAGAAGCATATCTCTGATTATTATTTCCAGTAAAAAAAGAGGGGACATGATCATATGTAATACATATAATCATCCTCTGCTATGGGGGACGTGATTTGTGTGTGTATGTTTATGTGTGACAGCATCTGCCCTCCTTATCTGAGATGTGAAGACACATTCAGAAAGAAATCTGTATGTTTGCATATGTCTGTGTGTGTCTGTGTGTGTAGAAGAGGGGAGGAGAGGTGAGTCTAGAAGGTGGATGTTATTACAGGCTTCTGTGGGCTTGGTCTTCAGCCACCCACCACGCTCGGTGTGCTAGACAGCCAAAAGCTATGCAAGTCGCCTGTTTCCTTCAGCTACCGATGTGTCTGAGCTCTTAATAACTCCAAACAATGAAGCTGATACCTCAAAGACGAATGAGGACTTCAGAGGCAATGAATGGATGATGCATACAACAAGGAAGGCAATATATGATGATACATAGAGGATATTTTAAAATTGGGTTAAGGATTGAGGGAGAGAAAATTAAAATCCAGAAATGAATTACTCTTTTCTTAGCTGTCAATCAGAGCTACCCGGTAAACTAATTGAAATAAGTGGCGTGCTCTACTTACAATACAGCACTCAATCAGATTACTCTACAATGATGCATCTCATGTTAATGTCTTTCTGTCATAGATGTTTTTAATATGTTTGCATCAGGTAGATGGATGTAATAAAACACACCGCTGTTTGACTCAACAACATGCAATGAAAATCTAATTTATAATAATGCAAGGCAAAATGCATGCGATGTTCTGCACTAAGCTCCAGGTTTGCGAATTAATATGAATGTTGTGAATGTTTCTCTGCTCCTCTGTGATCTTTAAAGTATTTGTGGAGTTGTGTTTACTATTGTAGAAAAAAGATCTATCTATCTATCTATCTATCTATCTATCCATCCATCCATCCATCCATCCATGTGTGGTAACCTGTTTAATTCTGACCACCCCAATCACAACAGAAACCCTCCCAAAATTGGTCCCAAAATTGGAAACTTCCCTTCCAACGTTTCAAAATGACTTTCAGAACTAATACATTCCAAAAATGTATTACAATGACTAACAACCGTTTCAGCACAAAAGTCCCTGTTTTCCTACATGCGAACAGTTATTTTTTCAGACTGAATTACAAAAATGGGATTTCAAAATAGGCTGTTGACCTTTCCCCCATCGCTTGTTTGTGAACGGTCCCTCTGCATAAAAGAACTGGCGAAAATCCATCAGCAAACTTGTTTAATCTTGTGAATGACATCTAACGTTACACAATGCTGAAGCAGTGTGCACTCCCGGGAAAATGTTAAAGCGGTATTGACAGACACCATTTCCAGGGAAACACCAGATTGCCCCTGGTTTTGAAATACATACACTCCCTTGAGACATCAAATGTGTGAAAATTAATACCTTGGAATACAGCCAAAGAGACATGTAATTGATTCTCAAACTAACAGTTCAGTTGTCATTTCGAAACATTTGCTGTTGTCGTCACCAATAAATTACTCTAGCCGATGTTTACATTTATAGGAGGGAGGGGTGATATTAAATAGAGTCTTGTAAGACAGGGACTGGCGCAACATGCAGAAGATGCAATAAGGTAGCGCATCCCCTCCTCACTATTACAAAGCGCAGCATGCTATAAATGTTACTGAGGTATGAGTGCCCCCTACTGTCCAAATATATAAGGTCACACCTTTGGTTTCTGCTGTTATTCAGGTTGACCTAACCTAAAGTGGATCCTTAAAACTGTACTACGTATGTGTGCTTTAAGTATACACTGCACCACGAGACACCAACCAGCCAGTAATAACTATGCATATGTAGATATACAAACCCCACACACACGGGAACACAGGCATTGCGGAAGCAGCAGCTTTCAGGCACAGATCAATACTGTAAGTCAAACAGGCTTGCGGGGCTGTGTGATGGCCAAAACCCATCATCAGTGCAGAGACTGAGAGAGCTCTGCTATACAAACTGAGTGACAAGCTATCACCTCACAGGATCAGACACAATATACTATCTCGCCCACCCTCCCTCTCTCCTCTTTTCCCGCTCTTTCTCTCTACAATAAGACTCGGACACGCCTTATGATAGAGGACAAGTCTGGGGTGAGTTATGAACACAGTGTACCACCCGGCTATAAAGCCCTGACACTCCTGCGGTAACAGTAAGTTCATTATGATGGTAATGATAGCCATTTATCAATCATTAATCACAATCACACAAGTGAGTGAGAAAGAGAGAAAGCGAGAGAGAGAGATTTCTATCAGGGGAGGACAGGAGTGCATCTGTTGCAGGAAAACCTATATTTAAAAACCAATTACTGATTTAATCATTATATTGATGATCATTCATCATTATAAGTATAGTTGAATCTTTATATTATAATTGGCCTCTATCTATTTCTATAGGTTACAATATAATAATCTTAATGCTGCTTTGTCTTGTTATTTTTTTTTACATTGACATATTAATTTTATTGAATATTGGGTGTTGTTTTTATTATGAGTAACAAACAATCCCAATGATTGTGCTACAGGCATCCTGTAAATGAAACCACCAGTCATGCAGGCTGTAGGGGAGGGACAAGCTATTATTTTTCAGTGATATGATGTTTGCCCAGGGGACGATTAAACCAGTAAGCAACCATGTACTGTAGCAACCACCCAGAACTCCCTAGCACTCACCTAGCAACCAACCAGAAGATCCTAGCAACCACACAGCAACTTAAGCACTGCTCCTAATTCCTTAGCAACTGCATAACACTGCTCTCGCAACCAATTAAAACATCAAAGTATTGTGTCATTAAGAAAAGGTAAATTTTTTAATATTTTTTTAATTTTTCAGAGAGAGAGATATTGAGAGAGAAACAGAGAGATAGTGTTAAAGAAAGAGAAACGTGAAGAAAAGACGTGTAAGAGTGTGCACGTCATGTTGTGCCTTTCACATAAATATTTCAGCTCACACAACAGGTAATTCTCTGTGAAGTGAAATATCAAATAACAAAGAAGAAATACAGACGATGCTATTTCATACTGAGAGGGTCTGGTCAGAGGCACTCCATAGAGAGGTCAGAGGTCACAACCCCTGCTTTTTTTTTTACCCCGGGGGAACCTCAAACAGACCTAAACAGTTCAATAACTGCTGTATTACCCAACCCTCTTTAAACATGAGAACTGCCTGACCCCATCCGTTCCAACACAGGAACAAACACACACATAGACTAAAAGCTGTCCCCACAGCGGCACTCCTAAAAGGAATCATTCTATCAAGTATGTCACTAGTGCTTAAAAACTGGGCCATTTGCACCATCACCTACACAACAGCAGGGACGTGCTGCGGCACCCAGGGAGAGACGCAGTGTAGCATACTGACAACATGAGACTGCCAGCAGAAAGTGTTAATGCAAGAGATAAACCCTCCCCCATCTACAGCGAGACAAACTTATACAGAAAGCATCTTCACCATGTACGGGAACCTTTAAAGACAGGTCAGATCAAACCCGGGCCAGAAAGTGAAGATTTAGTCACATCCAGCACTCTCTCATTCACTGAACCTGCTAATCTCAATCTGTGGTTGTCACCAACCGCAACAGAATTATGTAATTGCTGGCAAGGAACTATTCACATTTCTGATAATGTGCTCAATTAATTTGGACCAATTTGACGGAGAGCAGATTTGTTCAAGCCGCACAAGCTTGAAATCAAGTCTTATTCCCATTATCACCGCAGCCCCGTCCGGCTACGCTGCTCTTGTGCCTCACCGTGGGGCTTCCTTAATTATAACAGACAGAACAATGAGAGCGGAGGCTGGCCGACAGCCAGAGCAAACACGGCCACACAGGAGCATTCAAACTGAGCTCCAGTTCTTAAAGTCTGCGGCCTTATTAAAGCCCCTTCCCCATTCAACAGCGCCACCTACTGGAGCCACCACAAGCAACCAGCCACGAGAAGCAAAGGGCTCAGAAATTTACAAATTAAAGCAGCCGGGCACAATAGGTGTTATTTATGTGTGCAAGGATTCGGTGCATTGTAAAAAAAATCAATACGTTGTGGGATGCCTGAATGACTAGCTGGTCTTAAAGAAGACCTGTATAATTAGGCTACTTATATTCACCAGACACAGACCAGATGAATTTCTTAGGGATATGTGGATGCTAAGTGCAGCCCTTCAACAAGGTTACTGACAAATATTCAACAAATAAATAGACTAAATGTTTTTTATTGCACATAGCAGGAACATTGCTCACAGCAGGTAATTTAAAGTCCAACAGTAATTGTTTCGAAATGTATTGTCTAAAGCAGTGAATGTTGCTTTGATGGCTATAGAGAAAGTGCTTTAAATGGGATGAATTCAGAGACGCAACTTCTCGGAGAAAATTGTAGCGCGCTAATGTTACCGTGGACTATTTTTGATTCTATTTCCCTGAGAAGGTACAGTTCTAAATTCATCCACTGTAGCACACAGATGCTAAAAATATTAACACTACAGTAGAAAAAAATCTAGATACACTCATTACTTCATCCATCAAAATGAGTTGGTTGGTGCATTAGTTTGACATCCTGAACCATCCCTAGTTTCTCTGTGAATCAATGGCACAGTGCCTCAGTAAGACAAGGTATTATATTATATTAATAATCATACATCATGCAACACAAAATATATAAAATACATTTTATTTCTACTTTATGAAAGAAATAAACAACATGCTGCAGTCTCTAAAGCAAACGTGTGCCGCAACCGTAGGCAAGCTTCCACTTTACCTCTGCTGCCTCCTACACCCCTCGACAGCCCCACATGCACAAACACATACTTGCGACATTCAGTTTCGGGCTCAAAGGCTAGTAAAGGCTGGTTGCCATGGGGACAGGAGCGTGCACAGCTGATGTGTGTGTCTGCGCGAGTGGAATGGTGTGTGTTAGTAGAGCGCGTCACACGGTTCCCGCTCATGACAAACAAGTGTTGTGGAACAGCGGAGTGTGAAAGCTTTCATACTGATGCTTGAAGGGCCAATCAGAGCACAGCCCTCGGGAGAAGAGGTCAACACATGGTCAAACCTGAAGGTGAGTGACTTTGTCTGATCTCTCTCTTTTCTCTTTCTCTCTCTCACACACACACACAGACACACTT
>JAZGTJ010000033.1:246319-336762 GCA_036877575.1 Botia almorhae | reverse complement strand
TCTCTGTTGTTTTTGTGAAGACTGCTTAAGTAAAGATTATTTTACTTTGAACAACTACTGTTTCCTGGTTTATCCGCCATTGGGTTCCATTGTGAGAGTTAGCCCACTGAGTAACACTCCTCATATCAACGCCAGAGACCCGGGTTCGAGTCCCACCTAGGCAGACCCGTTACAGGTAGAAAAAATTAAGGTAAATACCTTTTTTGTAGTTAATAGATAATAGGCATTTTTATCTAGTTTACAATCTGACAATCTAGCTACAAACCCTACAAACAGCTAGTTTAGTTTGACAAGTTCTAAAGTTTACTACAGATCACTACTAACAAAATTGTGGTAACAATGTAGTACGAATGTAGTCAACAATCTGTGACATCACTAAAAACATAAAAACCTACAAAATGTTCCTGTCTCTCAACTGGTAGAGCATTGAGTTAGCAGCACAAAAAGGTTGTGGGTTCGATTCCCAGGGAGCACACGTATTGATAAAACATGCAGCCAGTCACTTAAGATAAAAACGTCTGAAAGTGCATAAATGTAAAAAATAAAATGATCAGCCAATATGGAGTGAAAAGTTCTCCACTGGATGTCTCCTGATCTGAGAGAGGGAGAGGGAGAGAGTGAGAGAACACATACTGTAAAGACTTTTCAGGAAGCCTGTCTCACAGCTAGCAGGCACGGAAGAATCTCTTCTATTTTAAGACGAGCAAAGAAAGGTTTTGGAGTTTATTTTCACAACTGAAATAAGTTCTCACATTGACAAAATGGGACAAGTGTAATTGCTGAAGTGCGCCGTTTAATTAGGCTTCAACTTTATTAAAGAAAAGTTCACCCAAAAAATGACAATTCTGTCATCATTTACTCACCCTCGTGCTGAAAAACTGACCGACCTCCTCTAGCATGAAACACAGGAGGACAATCAGAGTCAATAATGACACTTCTTCATTATCATGAAAGTAATGTCAAAATGCAAACAAACTTCATGGTCTCAAAAACAACAGTCATTTCCTTTGTATAATTTTATGTAATTGTTTGTCTATAATTACAGGGTGAAATATGACCTGCACATGTGACAGGGCGAGAGAGAGAGGAGAGAGAAAGAGGCAGCAAATGAGAGATTGATTTACAAAGAGAGAGAGAGATACAGATGGCTGACATGAGAGTTCAACAACAAAGTGAGAATGAGAGATCATGTCTGACCATCCTTCCATTACAGCTTCTCTCCAGCAATCACTTCTGCAACATAATAACAGTGTGGCCATTATTACAGCATTAACACACACACACAAATACACACACATATGTTGGCATAGATATATTGGGTTGAATACTGTACAAACTGTATATTCCATCCCCTGTATATTCTAACTGTAACCCTAAACCTACCTAAACTTCTGGGATTCTTTAATAAATCACCATTTAGTATGTTTTTAGGGGACTCTATGAGAATACAGGAAGTGTCCCTGTAAACTATGTTTGTATTGTTATACACGTCATTATAGACATTTGTTGTGTTACCTCGTAAACCACATGCTCAAACCCTCCCACAAATACACACACACACACACACACACAAAGATCAGCTTTAGAGATTCTCAGACACAACACAATTTCCCCATAAAAGCCAGCAACCCTAGTCACGCCAGATACAGTAAACTCAAAACCTTATAGAGCTCTTTGGGACTCGAATGATAGACCAAGACTTCCACAGAAAAGAAGAAATTTCAAAAGTAGAAACAGTTGTTTAACCAATTCCTAAAAATACAATAAATCCATAAAACATAAAAAATCTAATACAATAATAAAAATGTCAGCAATTTTACAGTAAAAATGTGCCTCCTGTAAGCCGTTCTTCTCTGCATGACGATTATGGATGTAATAAATAGGACCGGTAACATTAAGAAATACAATCTGAAATGACTGAAAAACATTATATAAATGTTAGAACCCAATGGTGTGGACTGAAATTTCCATAAAAACTTATTAAAGAACTCTAACTTTTTGAAGACCCCATTTCAACAAAATTGGTGTTGCAGCTTGTAATCCACATATGTTAGCTTTGAGACCATCTACACGCCAGTGCAACCCTGAAAGCTCACACAATAAACTTTTAGCTGATATATGCATTGAAAATTGACATTGAACATACACCAAAAATATTGATCTTTTTATGGGTGTATATAATTTTTCATCCAAAAATCGGAATGCTAAGATGCTGTGGGTGGTTGCCAGGGCATTGCTATGCAGTTGTTATGGTGTTGTGGGTGGTTGCTAGAGAATTGCTAGGTCGTTGCTCATTGGTCAAAGGCAACAAAGCCCACCTGCAAGTATACAGGCACGCAATCATTCTGCCCATTTTATTAGCCTCCAGGTGACAAGTGTTCACATACAGCAGTAAAGTATTAGCACACCTCTAGGTCTGCAGATGAACCATGACCAACCAGCTATGGGGAACAAAACATGAAATATATATGATTCAATGATTCAGCTCATAATGTTATGTGAATTGCCTTGAATGGTCTCAAGCACGCAGCACAAGTACAATGAGTCAAGGAGGAACCCCTAATAAACATCAACAGTTCAGTCATACGTGGATATTATGTGAAGAATATTGATCGTGTGAATCACAGCAGGTTTGAGATTTGTAAAGAATGTATTTCCACAAAATACTGAAAAATACAGTGTTATTGATTTATTTGGGTCTACCTGGGCTTTGCTAAAAGCACAGAGCTTTCTGTTGAGCAACCTATAAGATTGAGTTTACAGTAAAACTTCTGCAACAACAACAACGGATTGCAACATAATGATTTAATTTGTAAACCTTGACGTTTTTTGCTCATGTTCCTGTGGCTCTGGAAACTGGTAGAGTCTTGGATTTGATTTCTAGGATACTGTGTTAAATGTTAAAATAAAATCTTAAATGCACTGCAGATATTATTGAATAAAAGCATCTGTCTGAGCATAAATGTAAATGGACAACGCTGTTTACATCACTGGAAGTCGTCAGGTGTATGTACCGTTTGTTGTTAGCTGTTCCTTCTTAAGTGCGTATTTAACTGTATCAGGCAGATCATGTAAAAACTCCAGTCTTCATTCTTATTGGAGGTTGGTCGGTTGTGTCACTGCTCATTTGCATAAAGCAAACTCTGCTTAACTCTGTCGCATTGCCAACGGTCTCTGAAGTCTCCTCGGACCATTTCATATACATTCAGTGACTTCTGGTGAACTTATTGCTGCCTGGGTGCTGTCTACTTAAATTGATCATATACAATCTTGTTTCTCACAAAAAAAACTTTTTGAATGGTCTAAAGGTAAAATAATCAAGTTTTTAAACATACAGAAACTGGATATATGGCCATATATGGACATATACGCATTTCAAAGTTTTAAAACTAATTATAAATGCAAACAATACACTCCCCCCCCCCCTCCCCCCCCAATCCCCACATACATTTTCTCTTTCACTGAATGGCAGTGAGCAGACAGGTGATCAATAACATTAGTTCATTGACAACTGTAAGTAAATGTCATTGAATACATTTTTCCTTTATCTCTCGTCTCAGGATGACACAGGAGATGGAGATGACAAGAAATGGGAAGTGACGCATCGAAACGAAAATACTTAACTGAAAATTCTGCACACAATCAGCAATTAATGTAATTTTACTAACAAGATGAAACGATTTACAAAATATTTGACAAAATGTCTAATGTCGCAAAACATCACAGAATTAATACAATCCATTGCTAATACTTACTAATGTTTGTGCTGTTTTGTCATCAACAAATGATGTCACTTCCTGGAAGATGATGTCATTGGGAAACTAGTTTGGGTTAAAATAATAGTACAACAGATTAAAGAAATGGAAAGTGATATTAAAGACACAAGAAACTATTAGGAGAATGTTTCTTAATTAATTGCCAGATTTTCATTTTAGAAGATTCCTGCATATCACCTGCTGTCAGGCTAAAAGGGCACTATCTACTCAAATTAAATAATATTATAGTCCATATTTAAAAACAATATTAAAACACACATGATGGAAGTATTAAAATATACTGCATAGTCAGAATAAATAAGATGCTGGAGGCTGTAAAAAATAAAAGCTTTCCAACAGAAAGGTATTTGGTTGACAGTGACCTTGAAGATCTCTGCAATTCCAGTGAGCCACCACTGAGAGAGAGAGAGAGAGAGAGAGAGAGAGAGAAGCAAAATACCAACATCAATCAAATTAATTGATCTGAATCCAAACTGGGATTCTAACATCCCTGCTTAGCTAGGGCAAGCAGAGATCTATTTTCCTGCTTTTCTGCCAGTTGGAACAACCTGAGGTTTTCTTTGATAGCCTTCATGTAGCCCAAGAATGCTTGCCACTCCATTCACCTCCAGAATTCATAAAAACTCCAAAAAAGCTACCGTAAGGGTTAAATACCTGGATGGCAAACAGCGGGAATTTATTCACATACACGAGAAACCCTGTAGTGAAATTGAGTCAAGGTTAAAGGTGGATCAGCGTGTTTTAAACACCAAGCCATTCAAAGTTATGAATTCACATTTGCAAAAGGTCTATATGAAATCATTCAAACTGTTAGTGCAATCTTCATTTCTTTCACAAAAACTGAGTAGTAGTTCTCAGGTCGTCCAGGTTAATTGCACTGAAAAATGTGATTTTTACACGCATGATGTGTGAAGGCACAGGTCGGGCGAGGAAACGGGTTTTAGAGCTCTGTACATTTAAGCACGCATTAGATGCGAAATAATGCAGCTGAGATTGGAGAGCAGGTAGCAGGAATGGACATCATGGCTTTCACAGCAGCATAACAGATCCCAAGCTTTTAATGCTGGACTTTTATTTTCTCCGGTGACCCGCAGCGCTCTGGGGGTATCGCGATTTCTGAGTGTTAAATGCTACACAAGGAGATCATTGTGCATAAATAATGCAATAAACAGTATCTTTGTGTTTAGACTATCAAGGCCTTTTCGAGTCCTTTTCAATTTTGATTGTAAGTAAAGTAAATAATACAGTAAAAGGACACCAGTTTTGATTCACTGAGTGCTGCTCTTGATGGTAGCTTTTCAATTGACTGGGTAATTTTCCCATTTGGATAGAGCATATATCATTACTAGTATTGCTTTGTGAAGCTGCCACTGAACTAAAAAGCCTATTAAGTCCAATGAATTTCCTTTATCATCAACCTAAAATATCATTATCCTGCTCCAACCATGTGCGGCATCATAATTCAACACTCTGTAGCTTACATAACATTAAACTTCTTGCAACGCTAAACAATTCAGCTGTTTTGTAATCTCATTGGAAATTAATTATCAAACCTGACTGGTTTACTGTGACAGGAGCAGATGAGATGTCTTAAATTACAAAGGGAGAAAAGGCCACTTTTCAATATCGTAGATGATGGAAAGATACTTTTGCTTGCAGACATATCTTCCCAATTCCATATTACATATTACAACACTTACAAGAGTCACTCGCTCCAAAATCCAGTGAGCTGCATCTAGATGGTACTATAAAGCATCGCAGGAACTTTACTGACATGTTCCAAAAGGTTGGAATTATAATTATGCAGATTTCTAGAGTTATCTCTTTTGGGCAAAATTAAAAAGCTGCAACACATGAAGCCTACGTCATCTAGCCATCCCAGAATGCATTGCACTAACCACAGTGAAAAATTAAATGATGGTGAATAAGAAAAATGTTAATGGTAAATATAGTTCAATATACATACAGAAATCTGAACAACAATTATATAACTTTAAAATAGTGTTTTAATATATAATTAAGTTTATACGTTTGCGGCAGAACCTAAGATCATAGGTTTGAGTCCCCAAAAAAACTAACTGTATACCTTCAATACCTCGTTAGTCGCTTTGGATAAATGTAGCTGCAAAGCGCATAAACGTAAAGTATAGAATCTCTCTCTAGCATGTTCTTTCTTACTCTTCCTGCCAAGCTGAAGGCCCCACTGATAAGCTGGCAAAATATTTATAATTTCTTACAATGGCAGGTCTGACCTTTGCTGATATTTACGTACACATAAGCTCAAGGGTCCTCACAATGGTCCCCATCAATCTACTGTTAAAACTTGAGTGCATGCATAAAAGACTTTGAAGGAAGAAGTATAAAAGGCTTTTAGCTTATGCCTAAAGCATCAGCCATGGGAAAGAGGGATTTGCTAATTGAACGAAAGGCTGATACACACAGACGCATGGTGATGTTTTAGTGAGGCATCTTTAATCTCTAGAATCAGAATAGCTGATGACCCTCACTGAAACTAAAAATAAACTTCAATTTTTGATACGCTATAATCAATCCAAATACACTGCCAAGGGCAAACAAGAATATGGCTGAGTTTGCTTTTAAGGGTAAATTAGGAGATGGGTCATGCTAACCCGCTAAACCTTAACCCCTTGGTTAGGACATGGTTTAGGTCTAAAGAAAAATAAGTTTGAATGGAGCAATTACTTGCAGGAGTGAACTGGAGTACTGAAGGTTAAGGTTTAAGAACTAACCCTTTCTTGAATGTCTGACAAGCAGCAATCCTGCTTTCTTGTCAGGCTATAAATATAGATATTGCTAATAAGCAAAAAAAAAAAAAAACACAATCCAATTATACTGCACAGACAAATATATAAAATCTGTTTAAGAGAACTGTACATTTCTGGCAATATTTATTGTCCTGTATTAAGGGTATTGAAAAACTTCATTGCTGCTTGCCATGAGAACAGAGATAATTTTGCCCCAGCACTTCCTCCTTCTGTCTGAACTTGGCATATTTACAACTAATCTATGCTTAAAAATGGATATTGACTTCAGAGCTGGGGAAAGAGGAAATGCTTTATAATGAACCAACAGGGCTCTGCATGAAATCATATGGTTATGCACATAAAAGGGACAGCTCACCAAAAATAAAAACTTTCATATTTTAGCCACAGTCACCATTAACTGTCATTGTATGGATGATTTAATGAAAGTGAATAGGGACTGGGGCTCTCAGTTTTTATGTTCAACAGAAGAAATAAAGTCATACAGTTTGGGAAACTGCTTGAGGGTGATCAAACGATGGCATAATCTTAATTTTTGTGTGAACTTTTTACCTTTACAAATGTACTAGCGTGACTAATTTATAATATTGTGGAGGTCTAGCAACCATTATAACTGATATTGATCATCACCGACCATCATAAATCCACTTTTAGACATCACCTAAATAATATCAATAGAGTCCAGCTGAAAAGGTTTATATTGTAAATAATTAAACTAAAATAACAAGAAAATGACTGAACCAAAAAGATATACACAGTATACACAGTGACACACATTCCTTACAGAGTGACTTGGAAAACCTTTAATACAAAGAATACAGAATTATTTCTAATGTATATTTTATATGCATCTGATATTAGAGTGTCCCTACCAATGTTAAGACCAAACATACACCCTTATTCTCAGCATATGATATAAAATCATATTTCATGTATTTAGTGTCATTTAGTGTCTAAAATCTAATTTTCAGACATAGATACGTTATAGCGGTGCTAAAAATGTACATTTCTATTTGTTGAACATAAATAACAGGGTTTCATTTCTAATGAAATAAAGATCATAGCAGAACATAATCACAATATGTGCGTTACACTGCCATGAGTAAGAAATGGTTAATTTCTGTAATTAATTATGTATATTATATAAATTGACATTTAAATGATGTAATATACTGCTGACAATAAGGAAAAAATATATGACATGTATGCAAAGCATATGGAAAGCATTACGCTAGTGTATGTTCTACAAAAATGTGCGTGAATACCCCTATACATCTCCTATACATCTCCTATACCTCTCCTATACATCTCCTATACATCTCCTATACATCTCCTATACATCTCCAATCATGACACATAGTTTTGCATAGAAACTCAAAGTATGAGGCTGGGCTAAATTGTAAGCACATACACTTTGCATTTCTGACACCTGTGTTGTCACCCCAGTTCCACACGTTTCTAAAACGAAGTGAGCTTTTTCACAACTGCGACTTGTAACCTGAGGTGTAATACATTCTGCCCCATTTTTTCATAAAACCTATTTCTGTTCATAAAACCTCACTTTTGCCCTAAGTCAGCATATTTTAAACATTTTAAAGTAAAGTGCATAATTTTTCCAGATGCTACAACATTTTCTCCTGTCACAGTCCAGTATGCAGAGACGGTTATATGTAAGCCAGGTTTATTGCTTTAAAAAAATGTTAACACTGTGGCACTGTGGAGCCTGTTGAAACTACACAATTGTGTGGATACAAAGACAGTTTCTCTACTGACGAATTACTCAAACGCAGCTATGTGTTTTGACTAAGTAGTGTTTCTTATAAATATTTATATGTAGATATATATATATATATATATTGCCTTTCAAGATATCATTGTGGATGTTTTACCAGGGCTCTTTAGTTCAGTTTGGAGCAGGACAATCTCTTTAATCAACCAATGGCAAACAGGGAGTGGAAGATACAGTATGGGGTGTTCGAGAAAGCTGTTTAAAAGCAGTCATTATTTTTGCAATTCAATTTGCTAATGCTAGAGGCACAGAAATGGCACCCTTAACCTTTAAGATAAAGTGAATGCATTTCACGCACATTTTTTGGGTGTGATTTAATAAATGGATTTGGTGCTTCAAGCCGCTCGTTTAGGAAGAGAAAAATGAAACGTTCCGCGTTAAAGACCTACAAACGTTTCACTTTATCACTATCTTCTGGCTTGCCAGCTAACAACGTTAGGTTGTAAGAACATACCCCTTTTTCCCCAATACATTTCTATGAAGTAACAAAAACGTTTAAAAAACGTAATGTTGTTTTGAAGGTTCTACGAATGTTAAAAACGGCCAGTTTTTTTAGATGTTGTTTTAACGTTACTGCTTGGCTATAAGAACGTTCTTTAAACATTGTTTAAATCTATAATGTTTTTAAAACATTCCACTAACTACTTAAGAATAACATTTTTGAGTGTGATGTATAACGTTAAAAGTTCTAGTAATCTTACTGCAAGAACATTTCTGATAACTTTGACAGAACTTTTAGAGAACATTAGCCAATGTTCTGAAAAGGTTTCCCGTTAGTCGTGTTTACAGCAGCAATGCTGGCCGTGAAACTACCCTACGTTCTGGAGCTCTATATTAATGAAATACTTTGCAGATTTTGGACGTTGTGGCATTGCCACATTTGTACTCTTCAGCCGGACTGTTTAAGTGTTTGAGCAGGATGCAAGTGAGAGCGTAACTTACACACTGGGACACGAAACAGTTTTAGTGCTTCAACACTATATTCTGGAGCTCTTGTACACATGAAGACAGATCTATAGCCACTGTGAGTGTAAAGAGAACATATTCCAACCTGTTAAGCTGACAACCTGCTCATATTTCCGGGGTGGATTTGGCGCCTCAGCAGAAACAGGTCCTGGAGGATGTGGAGGTTGATACAGAGAGGCTTCTGCAGAACCTGAGCTCCGTCTCTCTGCCAGGCAGCCACAGAGAAAAGTGACAATGGATCGATGCATGTGATTAATTAACTTCTAATGAGTTCATCTGAGCGGCAAGACCTGGGAAAGTCGGACATGTCCTCGGTTTCAAGTTTGACCTACCCTACTTACACACCTCACTATTCACCAGTTCTGTTTCACTGTCCGTCTGTCTGTCTGTCCGTCTGTCTGTCTGCCCGTCTGTCTCCCTTTGAAAGATCAATCAATAGTGAAAATCAAGTCAGTAGCTCATTGCTTCAGTACCAAAGAAGCACACGTTACTTTGTGTTTTCATGCAGCGTAAGCTTGCAGTTGCTGTAAATACAAGTCATTTTAAAGGCCAACGTGTAATTAAAATTATAAAACATTTTTAATGAAAGCTGTCATATGATGTACATTTTGGTTTAAACAATTAAACAAAAGACTCAGATTCACACAAGACACAAACCAGACAGGGATTTCTGCTGATATGCTCCATGTTGAAGAACCCAAAGAGGTTTAATTTGTCCTGAGGTGAAATTAATAAATGTCCCACCATCCATCAATGACTCAGCCTATATTGATCCGGGTTTCTCTTTTAAACTAAATGATATGTGGAATAAAGCCCCTCTGATTAACCAGCACACTCTGGGCAGTACTAATGAGAACCTCTTATGCAACCTGACAAGAAACAGATATGAAGTTAATATTTTAAAATGTAGCAATGTTAAAGGGCTGCACACCTTTCTGGTTAAAAATGAACACAAATCTAAGTACCGTAAAAACTCGGTGTTCAAAACAGACTTCAAACTTCGCCCCAATTTACAAAGGTACGTTTATAATAATGACTTATAAATTGCGCTGTCAGGTCCAGTTTTGTGGTAAATGTCAGTTTGACTTCATTCGTCTGCATGTCACGTCTGTAAACAGAAAGAAGATCTGGCTACAATATGGCATGTCTGGGTACTGAGGACGGTGCAGCGTTCAGAATTCAAACTTGTCGTCCATGTTAAGAAAATAACAAAGTAACTTGAAATGTTATGTTTTAAACACAGATGGAGATAGAGAGACAAAAGTAATGGACTGCACTACTCATGTTTAACACTCACTCCTAAGTAAACGCTCCTTATCCCAGCTAACATTTACATTTCCCTAACATTTCCACTGAGCAACAAAAACCTCAAAAATGAAAGTACTAGGAATGGCTATTACTTCCAGTTTTATAGATGTTATATTAATATTACTGCTTGATTTAGAAATGTTAATCAAACCATTTTTAATTCTATAACGTGTATAACTTAAGAACAGGGGCGCCGCTAAGGGGGGGAAAGTTAGGACAATTCTAAGGGCCCACGCCCTTTAGGGGCCCCCAGAGATCTGCTTTATTAGTAATAACACTACTAGGGGGGCCCAACCTCATAGTTTGTCATAGGGCCCAAAATTGCGAGCGGCGCTCCTGCTTAAGAATAACGTTTTTAATATATGTGATATATATGTAACTGCAGTATAATTTCTTGATTACTCCGACAGACCTTTTAGAGAACGTTTGCCAACATTCTCAGAACTTTCCCTGTTAGCAGGGATAACGCCAGAGAAATATTATGCATGCTATATACTGTATATCTACAAAACATAACATATATACTATATTTTTTCTGGGGTAAACCAATACCTCACAATAAGTCAAAACACCTGATAAGCGTATAATGGCAACTGAAACCTCTGCGTGCAAACAGCCGTTGTTTACTTTGTCCATGAATCATTGCGCCTGCAAGCCACATAGCTAGTTACATTAGCATTGATTATATTCAGAGGCCGTAAAACAGGGCAACACGCAGAGCAAGCTTCACAACACGACACGTTAACATATTCTGAACTCTTCTGAGCTTTCAAAGGCAAAAAAAGCACGAAAACAATCACACATCAATTAATTGGACCCCTCAATTTGCAGCACTCTCGTATGATATCAACCCCTGAACACAAATTACTGCTAACTAAAAGCAGGAAGAGGTAAACATCTATTACGTGGTGTTTCTTGAAAGTGGGCATGTGACTCACAGATGTACGTGATTCCGCCCGCGGCTCCATTAAGACTGACCCGTAAAATACACAGACCATGAACTATGTGCTTTCTGATAGCCACAGGAAAAATATTCTCACACGCGTTTAAAGAATTCATAGCAGAACACTGTACACACACATTTAAAAACTGTGAGAAACTGTGTGCCGGTGTGCTTTTAAGAAGGGCTAATGCTAAACGTATTAAACCAGTATTTCTCATAAAGTGGGCCTCAGAATGACTTAAATAATAATGTTGACAATGAGGGGGAGAAACTGGATTATAACAAACATCAATGACCTCTTCATCTACAAATTCTTAATCTTCTTATGTTCGGGACATGCATATAATTTATAAATGTATTATTAGTCTAGTAATAACCTATTATTAAACTCAGAGGGAAACTACTGTACATGAAGTCATTTCATTCGTTTTTCCATTCTACTAGATGGGTTGCATGTAAACAGTAAGTCACCACATCAAATAACTACATCAATAACCCAAAAAAATCTATCTGCCTCTTTGCCGCCACGACTGTCTATATGAAATCCACCACCCATCAGTTTTAATTCAAAGACACATTTTTCACACCTAGTTACTCTACACTGTGTACATTTTTATACAGTAATTCATATCATACACTGAATGTGAAATTGCTGCAACAAATTCACAGTGATTCATTTTTCTGATTAAAAATGTGAAAAAAGATGCTATAAAAATATATTTATCTTTGCATTCTAATATTTGGGTTTAATAACATAAAAAAACTAAAATAATTTCGGTAAAATCATCAGCATGTTACTTAATTTTATATCACACACATATATCATCTCTGTGAACATGTTGTAAATATTGTAACTACATCCGCTGGCTCCGTGCGGTACTACAGTATGATGCAGTGAGCACTAATCAGTAAACATACAACATACACTAAAGCAGGTCAGTTAACAGCTTGTGCAGCGTCTGAATGGCTTATAATAAGAACAAAAGTTAAAAACAGAAACGTTCCTCTCCAGCAGGGCTGGCAAGATTGAATCATCACGTTCTCTGTGTCAGATAAACAGCATTTGGCCAGCAGTTCCTCATCAGAGAACCATCATTTACTGATCAACAGTACTTCAATTCATTTGGCTTTGCTGGAGCTAAATTGTGCTGTCGAAGTGGTAAATAGTGGATCCAATCGGTTGGATAGAAGTGTCAGGGACATTTAGATGAGAACAGAGAATTAGGCAGAGAACCCAGCAGTGCCTCATGTCATGTTGTGAATTATTTGGTCAAACCATTAGAGCTATTCTGCGACATCATATTTGTAGGAATAGAGCTCAGCACGGGTGGGCGTGCGCTGTGACTATAGCGCTCTCTCTCTCTCCATCCATCCCTCCCCCTCTCTCTCTCTCCCCCCCTCTCTGTTGGTTTGAAGTCTGTCAGGCGGACGACATTAAAAAACTGCTCTGAAAATCTAAGGGAGCCCTGCTTGATGTTATAAATGAAGGATTTGTAATAATGCAAAGCCAAACTCTTCTTCAGCTCAGAATTTCAAAGTCCAAAAATTTGTATATGGTGAAATGAAATGAATCTCAGTAAAGTGACAACGGCAGATTTTTCTCTACGGTTAATCCAAAGTGACACCAAGCTGATCTCATATGTGGCGCTTTAATTACATTTATGCCTTTGGCAGTATGTGTCCCCTGTGCATAAAACCCATAACTTGAGTGTTGCAGGCACTGTACTCTACCGGTGAGCTACAGGTTATTAAACGTGAGTGTACTGTATATAAATGAATGAGGAACATGGCAGGCAAGCGGGTTGCATCACGACTCGATCATTTTAAATGAGTGATTATTTAAAGGTATTCACAATTTTTATGGTGCCCACCCAGCTAACAACTGTAGGTTGTAAGAACATTTCCCTCATGTTTCTATAAGTAACAAAAACATAAAAAATGTTCTTTTGAAAGTTCTAGGAATGCTCAAAACATCCAGTCTTTGTATTCATAGAAGTTGTGTTACATTAACATTATTCAAACATTTTTTAAATTCTGTAACGCTTTTAGAACGTTCCACTAACTACTTAAGAATGAGGCTTTTTATGGTATATAACGTTAAAAATGTTCTACTAAGGTTACAGCATGTACTACAGGAACTTTTTAAAAGCTTTAAAGGAACTTTTAGAGAATGTTAGCCAACGTTCTGAGAACGTTCACTGTCAGCTGGGTATTTAGCGTTCACGTTCAATGTATAGAAAACATTGGCACAAAAAATGTTTAAAACAGAAAGTTAAATGAGTTCAGAACAACATAAGGCTGAGAAATTACGACAGAACTGTTATTTTTGAGTGAACTGCCCTACACATTAAATGTCAAAACAACATACTTACAACATACTGACACACAATCTTTCTGACTTTTCTCACTGCAAAGGTCAGGATATTTATTCTTGCGACCGCCTGTAACCAGACAGTGTCTTTTAACTGCAGCGAGGCACAAATTATAAATGTTTAGGGGCTCCAGAACAGGTCAGATTGATTAATATAGCCGGCTGAGGTCACTGTGGGGTTTTAATGTAACATTCGGAGAGACAAGGCCATATTGTGCAGATAATAATAAATCAGCAGCTAGCATGGGCTAAAATGCATGTGGATGCTAACTGCTGGTCATCAGAATAACACATATAGGGGGAGAATTTATATCCCAGCATCAATTTTGACACATTAATTTAAACAATGAAGACTGATGTTCAGTAAACATATGTTTGAGCACATTTCCGCTGCTATTATATGTAAATTGTAAATAAGTACGTCTCGGGTCACTGGAAGGACGTTGGGTAGATTTATTTTCCTTGCTCACTACCTAGAGGAAAAATGTTACTTCTCAGAAGATGCTCATTTATTGCTCAGAACACTTAATAATGCTCTCAGTTTCATTTACGTGTCAAGATTGTCTCGGATGTTTCTCTTTACATTCCATTAAAATAGACACAAATGAAACAATTGTTAATATACAGCCATAGAACAGAAATCTAAAACGAAACTGAATATTATAGCTCATATATGGAGTGAAATGAAAATTTAGTTCATATTTAAAAGCTCTGACTTTGCTTTCTTGACCAATCTGAGCACAACGTGGGACGCTCTACTGACAAGCCAAAGGAGACACATGTGGGATCGCTGGCGTTTTTCTCAGGGGAAAAATCGTAGAAATAAAGTTTCCATTTGCCTTCTATAGAATGTCACTGTTGACTAGGAGAAACGATTAAAAACATCGCATTTATTTTATTTTTATGGCTAGTGTGGCTGGCAAATCATTACAACCGTACACTGACAGTTGTAAGAGTGTAAACAGCCAGAAAAAGCATGAATGCACCAAAGATTTCCCTCAGTGAACCCCATTTTGAGCACAAGAACATCAGTCAATCCTCAGAACGACACCCTGCAGATTACAAGCCACTGTTACCTCACTGAAATCTAACTCTCTGTTATATATCTGTTGTCTCTAAAATACTTCACTTGAGAAATGGAGCCAAAAGAGGGGCCTGATATACAAATGCATCAAACTAAGTGCTTGTCAGGAATCCATATTTATATATTCCTTCAATAATTGTGTCCTTTAAGTAAACCAAAAATATTACACTGGGGAGGGAGAGGCAGCAATCGTTGGCACAAACCATTAATTTTCTGGGAACGTGGCTCGCAATACAGTGAAAGGAGTGAGGTGACCTGTTCCATGTTCAAGGTAAGTAGAGACGAGAGATACAGACAAATGAGACACTAGAGAGAATTGAGGGCGGGGGACAATCGCTCTGTTCCAAAACCTAGTGTGCTGTCTGACGTTTACTTCCTACATAGGCAGCATCCTAACTGAAGAAACCTCATAAGTCACTGATTACAAATTGGCAGATGAAAAAAAATGACAGATTCACAAGCAATTGATTCTAACAAAGCTAAACAAAACAGCAGTTTTCAAACAAAATGTTGCTGCTTTCCATCTGGACGAGCCTTATAAGGTTGCCTGGGTTTTATTATGTGTTTTGAGAGAGAGAAAGAGAGAGAGCACTACACGCTTTAACAGCTTTTAAAGACTTTGTATAGTATATTAAAAATAGCACTTGAAAGATCAGTTTTCTTTGAGAGAAACTGAAAAAGAGACACTAAGACAGGATCCGGGGGAAGACAGCTGGTAGACTTTCGACTTGATTAGTGTAAACAAAGTTTCATCTCCCACAAGCAAATAATACTAAGTCACTGTAAGAGTTCTGGGCTCACAAACAATGCTGATTGGTTTTTCAGACAAATTTATGTACTCGGATCCGCTGTGGTTCATTCCGCACTGCCGCAGCGTGCCCTTCCAAGTCGTGCGAGAAGACTGTCGCATGTATGTTTGGCTAACTATATCAAATGACTTCTGAAAGACATGGCAATTACAGCATTGACTGCATTCAGAGTCTGGCCTTAATTGGCTCTGGATATATTGACCATTGTCCCCTTGCTCTTCCCTTTGGCACGGTCGATGCTGCAGCTCGCTGTCAAAGACCGGGTCGCCTCTCTAAATCCACACCTCCGTCTCCGGGGTCACGCACAAGCCTGCCTGTCTGAGACACATTTGACTGGGGGATTCAGGTGCGAAGACAAACATGTGCTACCTCAGCTAACAGAGAACAATTCTTAGAAGGTTGGCTGGAAATTCTCTCAAAGTTCGAACATCAAACATGTCTTTGCAATAACAGTACTAGAACTAACGTTATATATCATATCAAAAATGTTATTCTTAAACTGTTAGTGGAATGTTTTAAAAGCATTACAGAATTTAAAAAAATGCTGAATTATGTTATTAAAGCCAAGCAATAATGTTAAAAGAATAAAAACATTGTCTACAAGTCTCTAGAACTTTCTAAATAACATTAACGTTTTTGTTACTTAATGAAAAATTAGGGAAACATTCTTACAACCTAAAATTGTTAGCTAGCATGCTAGTGCAAAAGCCACCATCTGTTTTATTGTTACTCCACTAGCCTAACATCTGTTCACATACCCTACCGGGTCACTAACCAGGGTGTTCCTATGTTGCACACTATACTATCTTCTATCTTCATGGAACGCAAGCTGAACACAAACAAACGTTATCTGCATAAACGCCACTTCCCAATGCGCCCTTAAGCAATGGTTACGACAGTCAAGGGATGTTTCATCTAAATGACTATTATGTTTTAGGTGACCCTTTATCATTTGGTCTAGGGGTGCGAGAAAATGTTGATTCTCAAATGCACTGCAGTAGTTTTTCTATCGATTTTGAATTTAGTCTTAAAAACTAAGAATTGATTCTGCGTTCAATTCAAATTATAACTAAGCGCATCAGAATTAAAAAATTACATGTTTACAAATGTACGTATTCTAGCAAATTCTCTATGTTTGGAAAAAGATGGGCAAACAATGACCAGCAGGGGGGTCAAAATCTCGCAGGGAGTCGAATTTTGGTACAACACTGGCCCGTACTCAGTCATAATTTAAAATTTAAAACCCAGAATTGATTCTGAATTTTTAAGAATAGATTAAGAACCAGTACAGAAAGAATCATAATGCAGAGAATCAATTGTCTTGCAACCCTTTGCTAAAGAATTGCACCTGCTCAAAGCATTTGACTTACTGGTATTGCACCCTTTTACATAAAATAATTATCGTTTGTTCCGTCCATTTTTAAAACTGTCTCAACCAAGTTATTGAATCATAAAAATCAGATATTTTAGCTGTGATACACAGAGCTCCATAAAGTTTGATTCATTGTACATCTTGCATCATGCAGCATGTGGGCTATGATCACACATATCCAATTTGGATGCAACAGGACATAATTTCTATTTGGTAAAAACAAGGCCAGATAAATCAATTATACATGCATATCATGTCTCACATTGACTCGAGCAGCTTTGGCAGGCACATGATAGACCCAGCTGAATATTTGACATTCCTGTACTCTCCGTGTGCTCAATTAATACTGTTTATGGCTGTAGATACTTTCTTATTTCTGTTTTAATTTGAACATCTCATTATTTTGTCCTTGAAGAACTCCTGCCTTTAAATATATAAAGCACAATCATATATAATCAAATATGTATAATATCCATGTTGGGAATATCTATCTCTCTACAGCACATGACATCATGGTTACAGTATAAGCACCTGATACTATAATCTGTAACTTAGTGGGTCTTTTAAAAATGATTCAGAGACCCCTGAATGCAAACAAACCTCTTGTCTGTGTGACAGAATGAGGTATGCCATTTCTGTGACCTCTGAGAAAAGTACAGTAGGTGACTCTGTGCATTTTTCTTTTTTTAACATATTTACAGCATCTCAGACTCAGAGTCTGATTGTAGGTTTATGGGTCTGTCTATTTGGCCAAGATAGTGATAACTATGATGAAAGACACTTGATCTTCCCCAGTGTGTAATTTTTACTCTTGTCCAGATAGATGGATGTGCTGTAGCTGTTTGCAACAATTCATCTGCGTCGTTGCACAATTGGGTTGTGTTTTGCCCATGCAATCGTTCTTCCAGGTGAATTTAATACATTGCTTTTGTTGTTGTTTTTTTCATCGTTCTCTGTTTCGCCATCTTTACAGAATAAAATAAAATACAGGATTCATATCTTGAATCCTAACAGATGGTGGAATCGTTGTGGGCTTCAGTTATGTATACATGAATTGGCGAGGAAATCATTGTCCTACAGGGTTGGGAATAGAACTGAGAAGAATGCCTTAAATTCCAGTTTGAATTCACTTTGAATCAAGGTAGCAAACAGAATTGTAATCGTAACATTGAATTACTGGAAGTTGAATGAATGAATTTCCCATAACAAGCAGTATGTTATGAAAGGGACATACTTTAACTCCTAAACTCCTGAATTTTGTCCAGCCTGTCGGGGTGAAGCTAAAACGAACACAAAGTTTCTAACCATTTATGACTCATAAATCACACAGGAGGAGTAATACCCAAGTCAACTCTTTACATTTTAAACACATTTCACACAAAAAAATCACAAAGCATTATTAAAATTCATGACAGGTTTGTTTGGGCGGAAGATGAAACAGTGTCCTATCAAAAAAGGGAAATGAATTTTAAACATGTATTATCAGCAGTCTTTCAGAAAATGTTACAGTCAATCCTCTGACTGCCCAACGCTGCGTTCGTGATCCCTCTAACATAATCTTATCTAATTTCATTGAATCGTATTACCACACGGCTTTTCCAAAAAATATATAAATAAAATAGGAGGACAAGATTAAAACTCATGTCTAGGAAATGACTGGTCATCCAACCGATGTAAAAACAGTGCAACTTTGTATGGGTGAAATGGGTGGCTATTAAGTTTTCCAATAACTTGTGCTGAACACTCTGGATTTATAAGATAAGTTAAGGGGTCAATAAAAAACTCAAACATCAGTCATATGTCGTCTGTATACATCAGATTTCTGAGCACACCATGACAAGAACACAAACATAACATCTTTAACCAATGCCACCAAGATTCAAAGCTTAGGCCTTCTAAACCAGAAATATTTCAAATCCTGTCTTAAAAACTTCATAGCTAAAAACCTCTGTCATTTACATTTTCATTACTGTATGATTTCCAACACAAAATGATGGGTTTGATTCGTTTTTACGCTTGAGATTGAACATGAAATCACACTGGATTGGAGGCAGAGAGAGCTGTCAGGGGAAACGTCCTGTAGGAGCAATCAAATTGTCTTCAAAACCCATCAGAAATGATTAAACTTCAGATTGTGTGAAATTCATTAGCCGTGTTTATGCATTCTGAAATGCTACCTTCTCAAAAGTATCAATTTTTATCAATATCATTATTGGCTTGCTTTCGTTATTTATAATGAAATTTTGCTTCACATCTTATAAGGTGATATATTTGCGGAAAACAGGATCAAGAATTGACCAATCAGGAAAAGTGGGCGGTACATACCAGAATGTATCATGCACAATAGGACAATAAATATTTAATTAGACTTCAAATTGACTTCATGTTGACATTAAAGCAAATGAAGAAGGCAAGACCCTCATAACAAATGTCCTTCACTTATTATACTATATAATACTGAAATCAAATTATCCTACGTCGGATTTCAATTAACATCTTCCTGTTCCTGATGTGAAGCTCTTAAAACTAGATCTGAAGTTCACAGTACAGTCTGTTTCATTATTTTAAATCACATCTATATAGCTTTTACTGGGGTCATTAGCTTGAATCTACATACCTAACAGTCTGAATAAAGTGCAACAGACTGAGTCAAAGCTATTTTCGTTTATAGCAACTTTTGTACACTGTATTTAAAGTAGTACTTAAAACAGCAGCGCATGTCCTGATTTTGCGAAGTAAGGCACGTTTCTGGGTCTACATCCAACAATCCTGCGAAAGCCCTCACCATAACCTCCCCCTTTAACATCAGGGAATAGAATTACATAAGAATGATGTACAACCAAACCTACATTTTAATTGGCTGTCAGGAATTTTTGTTCCAGGAACAACAGGAATGTCGTTGACCCAACATGTGGAACTTGGCAAAATCAGGTTTATCAATGGCCACTAATATTTAGGTAATTCAATTTAGCCGTTTTCTTTGCATCTAACATTCAAAATAAACACGTGTCCACTTTGTGTCTGTATATGAGTATATATCACTGTGGACTTTGTGACAGCTGAAAGAAACATTATGAATGAGCTGCCCGAACAGGTAGAAAAGAGCTTTAAATATCTTGCTCTGCTGCTCTGTCATACACACCTTCAGAAGTTAACATATGACAATATTTGCGCATACATTTGAACAATATTATTCTAAATTGATATATGATGATTACAAAATATGCATACTTGTTCCAGACCATTTGGTCCAGCTCATCAATAAGAATATTTCAACATTCCAGTGACATGTTTCCATGTTAAGTCGTGTGCTACACTGCCAACGAGCAAAGAAAAGCACAATATACAAACTACAAACTCACTTTTATACTCAAGGACACCGTTCTTGAAGTTACCCTGTGCTAAGCAAACATACAAAACTTGATTACAACCTTTTTGGAATATCTTTGTGTAATTAATTTTATGACAAGCAGTTATACCAATTCAGAAACATATAAACCTTTGTATCCCAAAGCCCAACAAGCCATATGTAAATGAGAGAATTAATCAAAGTGATCGGTGAGGTTCATTTGAATATGCATAAGGTACCACTCATTCCTACCCACAATCACATTTTTACTTGATTATACTGCAGGTTTTTGTCAGTCATTTGGGTTTAGTAATCATTCCACTCTCAGCGTGTGAGATGCATGATTTTAAATGGCCGCATATGTCATTATAGCTTTTAATGTAGATTGCAGAATCCACCTAATGATGGAGGACTGGGGACGATATCTATCATGAATCAACTCAGGACATAATACTAAACATTGTACCAGATGGCCAGAGTAATTCATTACTATAACATACAAGCACATGGGCATACACGTGTGCTCACACATACACACACACATTGCTTTTGAAGCAATATTAGTGCTTCTCATGGAATGGTTTTCATACTGTAATGATGTTTACTCTAACGACCCCAAACCTAACCCTCACACAAACTGTTGACATAATTATATTAAAAAGCAAAACATGATTTATGAGCCTTTTAAAGCAAGGGCCACTTTAACTGTCCCTACACATACATTTAAATTAATCTCAAAAAGTTAATGCCTAAATCTGATCTAAACTCTTTCATCATGAATAACAGACTGCATTGACATTGCATAAACATTGATTTTCCAATGAAAGTGTGTTCATTTTATAGATAAATTTGAATGGATAGATATATGCACATATGATTAGAACGTAGTTCTGTGATGGACTGACCATTTGTCGAGGTGGCCCTGCCTATGACCCAAAGTATTCTGGGTAGAGCTCCAGCGATACACTGTAGCTTTCCTGTAGCTCAGTGGTAAGAGCAAGGTCATGGGTTCGATCCCAGGGATTGCACATACTCAGAATCAATGTATAGCATAATATAATGTAAGTCGCTTTGGATAAAAGTGTCTGCCAAATGCCTAAAATGTAAACGTACATTTACATACATATAGACAGATGTCCTCAAAGCAGCTAAATCTAAGCTCCTGCTTTGATTTTATACAGTCAAACATGTATACATGTGTGTATATACATATACATGTGGACATTGCGACAGCTGAATAAAGATTAAGGATGAGCTGCCCAAACAGGTAGAAAAGAGCTTTTATTATTTTTATTTTACAAATATGTTTACTTGATTATACTAAACATATTTTACTTGACTATATTAAAAAAGACAGACAGACAGACACAGACAGACAGACAGCACAACTCCAACATAACCTAGTTTTGATCCTATATAATCAAACATACCAGTGGAGGTAAAAACGGCAACAGTTTCTCCTCAATTAGCTACCCAATACGTTTTAAATCAGGAGAGCTTCAGTCACAGTATGTAAAGACAGTCTAATTGTTGGCTCTTGTGTTTATTACTTTCACTGTGGTATTAGGGCATATCTAAACCCTGGATAAATAGAGAGGGATTAGTTCTGTGTGAGAAGGGCTGGAGAGAGCAGTGATTACTACACAGCCCTTAACAAATGCTCTTCTAAAGATGTAGGGCCGGTTGTAGGGTCAGTGTATATATATATATATATATATATATATATATACACACACACACACACACACACACATATATATATATATATATATAACACACATATATATATGTGTGTGTGTGTGTATATATATATATACACACACACACACACACACCATACAAAGACAAGGTTCTCAATTCAAAATGAAAGTTAAAAATAAAAGTTTACTACACATTGATCACTATACACTGGGTATGTGCAATCCCCGGGATCGAACCCTTGGCGTTGTTAACGCCATGCTCTAACCACTGAACTACAGGAAAGCTATGGATTGGATATGGAAAGCTAGACATCTGCATCAAAACAAATTCATGAGTACAACGTGACAACACCCGGCTTTCCAAGATGTTAGATACAAACAAAAATATCGGCATAGTTTAACAGCGCGCACTACAACCTCATACATATTCTGTTATGCCTCTATTTCACTTTCTCTCTCTCTCTCTCTCTCACACACACACACACACACACACACCTGTATGTGAAACAACTATTAAACACTATGAAACATCTTGCACAAACATTATGCATCATTATGCACCAGTCTGAATGAAAGCCCAAGCTGTGCGATGGCCAGTCAAACGCTTGATTTACTAGTTTCCACTCATATACAAACCAGAGACGAACTTTAAAAACAGTAGTACGATATAATGATAAAACATAAACCTAAACGGCTATTCTGCGACAAATAATTAGACCACCAGCCGGCAGGAACTTGTGTTATAGCCTAAATACAATGCAATCCATAAGTGATACTGTGCACATACCTCTCGCATCTTGCTGTTGAACTGCTGAAGCAGACCGACGCTGTTTCACTTACCTTCAAGAGATTTTAAATGTCCATATCTATATTCAGATAAATCGATCCGTTCAAATACACACCATCAGACGATGCGTTTAAAGTAGTCGCGCCAACTTAATCCAAAAGTTCAACTCCCATGGGCTGACAGGTATGTGGCTTCCGATTTGTTATTGTACGGGAATGACAGCCGTTTTTCGTTAAAGGATTATATTCACAATCTGGACGGATTGAGATGAGGATTTTGTTGCTAGTTCACCTTTGACATATGCATCTTACTCATGATGACCTCCTGCCCCGTTTTAAATGATAAACTAATGATTAAAGTATTTCTATAGAAAAGTATTGCGTTGTAGGCCCACTCGGAAAGTCGCTAAACGTCGCTGGATGATGTCATACGTTCTTATTAGCATGTCCATGACGCGTTGTAGGTGCATTCTGTCTAGCGTTACATCTGTTTTGCTTCTCTCCTATTCTGTGCTCACATACTGTATTTTAATACAGACGAATAAAGCTGTACTATATTTTCTATTTATGTTGTCAGATAACGGAACAAGTATCGAAAAAACAAATCAACTAAATCAAAGGATTGAATGAGCATAAAGCTTGTGTGTATAATGCATAGTTTGCTCAAGTTATTTCGCTGACCGAAGTAACAGAACAGAACAGGAAATCAGTTTTACGTGGTTAACTGGTTACAATATGTAAATAAATAATCTTATGTATATTTCTGTTGTGTGTACATTGTCAAAAAAAGTATTGTAATGCATTACAAAAATATTTTGTCCTGATAGTAAAAAATTGCTTAACACCCTTTGAACAAGATAAACTTACTTCAAATAAATAATGTGATATGTAAGAAAATATATCATGGGCAGTTTGTTTTAAGCATTAAACCTCTTTTTTTAAGCCTTAAACCTATGTTGTTCAATTTATGCTAGAACAAGAAAACAACATTGCCAATAGGTTATGAAAAATAAACAATTCAAGAAATATTCTCAGAAAACAAGTCTTAATATTTTATACAGTTGTGCTTCTTGAGTAAATTGATCTTGTTTTGAACATTTTTAGACATTTCTAATGGAACAAGATACAAAATAATGATGACGAGAAATATTTCTTTAAAGTCTTATATTGACCTATACAGGCCTCATAGCAGATGCTACCATTATTTTCATTTTCTTCTCTGTATAAATGTTATTTAAATATGGCGAACACATTCTGAACCATGATCTCTGTTACTCATAGAGGTTTAAAGCCTGTTTAGACCCACCACAGACAGGAGAGGGATTATGTCAGTTTGAAAGAGTCCTGTCGAGTGAACGCGGTAATTAAGTTCCAAACCTTCATTGATCTTCTTCTCCTTCTCTCCTCCTCCTCTTCAGTGCTAAATAAATAATGTAGCTCCACTGAGCTAGTATTAATTGGACTTCTCTTATGAGTGTATGGTGCTGGGGTTGACCTTTGGAGAAATCTGTGCAGATCAGCCCCGTGGAGCCTGCTGAGATACACGCCCCAGGCAATTAAACAGGGAGAGGCTTTGACAGTGAAGTCCGTCAGGGGTCCAGTCAGATTCCACACTGTTGGTCAGTAAAGCACATTCAATATTTGACTCATAAATAAGCTGGTATACCGCAGCCAAGCATCTTCAATATTGTTTATTTCTCCATCTAATTGTCATATGATATTAGGCAAGGTTTCTTACACCAAAATCAGTCATAATTTAGTTCTCCATGACCATGTTCCCTATGTCTTAAAAAGGCTACTGTACCTTTAAGACTTCTATGTGTGAATGACCGCTGTTATGAATGGCTACTGTTCTAACTTCATGCAGTAGTTCTCACCCATGGGGCAAGCCAGGTTCCCCGAATACTGTGAATGTGTTGTATCTAAATGTGGACATTCGAATGCTAATGTTCTCATGGTAGTGCCATGATGGTTTCTGAATGACTCATTTTTGCTGCTTAGTTTTCATACATTATGTAAGTGGACCGACAAGGGAGCTCTGTGTTGTGAACACTGAAATGTCTATACGTGCTTCTCAACAGTATATTGTTTTGCAGTAAGGGAGTAATTCCTCTGCCTAACCCCAGAATTGAACACTGAATTGAATACTTTAAAAAAAAAAGTCTGAACCTCATTTGCCGATACAAATTTTTAACTACACGTTGTCATATTAACAGCAAGCCATAATTACACATACTTAAGTTTCAGTAACCTGAATTGGCATTTTTAGCCATTTTAATTTAAAAAGTACACATAAGACAGTAACTGTTCTCAGCTCATTACGATTTAGCGCGCAAGTGAATGCCTGACAAATTCGGTCCATTTTTCGTACTGATGACTCCTCCGTTCAAATCAGTCAGTTCTTCTTCACGAGGATTGACTGATTAATTAAAAAGCAAATTAAACAGTGAAAACGACACAATCAAAAGTTAAACTACATATTATTTTATGACACCCAGTCAATGCGCAAGCTTAGTGTTTTTGTCGTGGTGCTGCAGTCTTACCTCACAGTGCTACATCTGACTCGTAGGGCAGGATAAATGATACTGAACCTCTTATCTCAAAACAGCAAGAAAACTATATTGCTTCAATTATATTACCATTTTAAAGACATACTAGACACGTCTGGCAGTGTTTCAGGTACAGACAATTCAGTCTGCCTTCTATTTCTATTTAATTTGAGGTCCTAACATGAATCCGGCACAGGAAGTGGCTACACAGGGTGTTTGTGTGTCCTGCTGCTGTGTTTCCTGCACAGGGGCTGAAAGGGAATATATGACAGTGAGCAGACTGAAGGGCACTGCTGTCACACCCACGCTCCCTTCATCACCGGCTGCTTACAGATAAATGGACGCATCTTAATGGACACTTTAAAGAGGTTATCCGCTGGCAGGTCCATCTTCCTCTGCTGTGAGACAGATACAGAAGCAGCAGAGCGGTGCTCTCTGATCGCTAATGCAGGCAGCTGGTGTCAGTTATCTGTGCCTGTAGAGTTTTACCATCGCTGAGGTTTCGATTACATGAGCACGGGGGTCTGATTCCTGCAGTAGGCTATGGTAGTTAAGGGGTAGGAAGACTCCCAGATGAGAAAATCCTGGCCTAAATGTATTTTTGTGACACATTAGCCGGGACCACTATTCTGGTGCCCTAAACCATAACACTAAACAGATTAAGGAAAGGCAGAGTAAAGGAATACAGTTCTTTGGTTCTGGTATAAATTAAACAATGTTAAATGTCTCCCTGACAGGAAAAACATCTAAAAACAAAGGACATATTCTTTGCCGATATATGAAATGAAAATATTCTCAGTTTTAAATATTCAAAAGATATATCAATATTTAATAGTAATGACATGACATGAAATAATTTTTCTTTCTCCTTTAAAATGAAAGGGTTACTAAACACATTGTAATGTGTGCAACACAAAGCATAATAGTTCACCCAGACTTAAATACGCTCTGATGTCAGCAAAAGTTCAAATTTGACCAAGAAGAATTTCCGAGGGCTGGTTTGTTCATTCCAGTCGGATTTCAAAATCCAATTTGTTGCATTCACACTTACAAAATCCATCACAAGTACTTATATGTAACACACACTCAGTTTTCTTTATATGACAACATCACAAGATGGGTTTGCGTTGACTTCAAAACTTTATTTACTTTCTCCAGACCTACATCATTGAATCTGCACTGTTAAGCTGCTGCAGGGACGGATATTGGGATATTATTTAGATGTGACACTTGACATTACGCTCACATATTCACTCTGCCATTTCCCTGTTATAAGAGGCTTAGTGCAGATTGCATTGTCTCAGTGTAAACACAAATGTCATGGACTTCAGCCTGTTTTTCTTACATCTAATCATAAAATCCTTAAGCAATCCCCAGTGACCTGGCATCAACATCTTATGTAAACTCAGGAAAGAAAGGGAGAGATATGCGCACACAAAGAGACCCTCACATAATTTTCATATAATTCAGATTTCACTTTTAAGTGAAACACATGTAATCTAAATTCCCCCAAAAATCTAAAGTCCACATGTAATCTAAACATCAGCACAATATTAACACCCCAATTACAGCATATATTCATACACGCTTTGTATTACATGCTAAGAAGCTTTAAGCTTTAGTGTTGGAGGGCAAATCTGGAAAACAGAAGAGTTATATAACCATCACTGATAACTGTACATGTCGGAAATATCATTTGTGTGTGCAAAAATGTGTCAACACATTATGTCCTTGAAAATCTGCGACATGTCATGTCAGGATAAACAGTTCCTCTTACTTAAAGATGATTGACTGTCAGCAGGATTTCTTCATAATTTGGAGCATTAAATTGCAGATATAGATTTTTAAAATGCCAAAACAACTTTTTGGTTTTGAAAAATCCAAAAAGTTTTCATTGTCTTTGATTACTATCAGCCATTATTTAAACACTGAAATTATACCTAATTACACAACCTCAATGGTAGGGTGTTGCTATGTGATTGTTTTGGCATGTTGCTAAGCAGTTTCTAGGGTGTTTTGGATGGGAGCAACATTAGGCGTTGATTTTACAGAAGTGAGCCGCACAGCAGCAGCTGTAATATTCGATCATTCATTCAACCTGTCCAGAAAAAAACGCATCTCATTATCTCGCCATGTGTCACAGTTTCTCTCATAAGCGTGGGGAAAATATACAGACAGAGGAATTAACAGAGGCCAAAGGTAAGACTGTAGCCAAAACATGCCAAAAAAAGCATTTTCGCTGCTGTCAGGAAGGTGGAAGGTTCTGATGTCTTTCGATTGTTTCACAGCCTTGGGCGCAGGATGACGAGAGTGTGTGCATGACATCGTGAAATCGGAGTAATACAAAGGCAATTTACAGCATTAGGATAGTCATGGGTTGGGGACTTTTCCCTTTTTAAAATGACAATAGAATGATTCACGGTTTGACTTTCCCCTGGAGGGCAGCAATGAGAAAAGACCGTAATCTCAATAAAAAACTGGAACGTAGCAGATTCCATGGCACCTGTCCAGCCTCATAAATGGCAATTGGAAGGCTGTGCTGGCTAATAATAAAGTCTCAAGTGTGAATAATTTTGTCAGTGTTTTTTATTTAAATTTCTGTTATACATGGATTTGTACAGTCATATCCCCGAGGACATTGCTCAGAGGTTGCTCTTTAACAGCTTGAGATAGAAATAACGGTTTCATGAAGTGAGGGTTTCATAACCGAAGTTTCAACTTTGTCTCAAATGTCTATCCTAAAATTCCGAAGGGAAAATAAAAATGAGGCGATCGTTCACATGCAGTCAGAGTGTAGAGCTGGGAAATTACTGTGAGTAGCATAGCTCAGGTCATTTGGACTTGGAAGAATTTGATGAAAAATGTTCACGTTCATACTGAAAACAGCGTTCCTGTAGCTCAGTGGTTAGAGCATGGTTTAAGGGATTACACATACTCAGAAACGATGTATAGTATAATGCAATGTAAGTCGCTTTGGATAACAGCGTCTGCCAAATGCGTAAATGTAAAACGAAAACACACTGACTTCTGATGTCCTTGCCATCTAGGCAGATCTGAGTTAGTGACACTGCTGACATGTCCAACGCTAATCTCATATGATTTAAACTCACTTCACTTAGATACCAGCCATGAGTGAGGCGATAGGGTGGCAAAGCGATGCTGCAAAACAGAGGTGAGGGATGGCTATATATGGCTTTATGTACGCACCCCTGCATGATGATTGGTTGGATTACATGACCGTGCTCCT
This sequence comes from Botia almorhae, assembly GCA_036877575.1. Classification (NCBI taxonomy): domain Eukaryota; kingdom Metazoa; phylum Chordata; class Actinopteri; order Cypriniformes; family Botiidae; genus Botia; species Botia almorhae. The sequence goes on along the minus strand of JAZGTJ010000033.1, from coordinate 307,930 downwards.
CCCAAACTTTGCTAAAAACTTATTATGGGATGTCGTATATGTTTTTTCTTTCATCTTCCTGAGATGCAGCTTGCGCAGTTGGTGAGATAACAGTCTCAAGCTGACAGTCTGACAGTCATCATGTTTGTATAGCAAAGAATGTAACTGCACAAAGTGGGAATAATTATCATTGTCTAGACCAACAGCAACTCCATCTGCAAGAAAACATGAGACCGAAAGCCATTAGCAGATTGTTTACTCCAAAGTGTAAACACTATGTCTTCGTGGCCCTTTTAAGATTGCTCTGTTTGAGCAGCTTGACATAGCAATATTGGCTCAACCAATGGCACGGGTTAGCTGTGGAACTTCCTGTTTGCCTGAAGAACAAAAGACAGGTGAGGTCTAACCTTTAAAAACAAAGAAACATCTGACAATTGTTTTTGATGATCTTTCAATATACATGTTCAGTCCACAAAGAAATGTTTGTTTGTATTTAATATTTCTTCATATTTGCCTTTTCGTGTCACGTTGTTTGCTCTGGGTTATCTATATTTTCGTTGGTATTTGTTGCTTTTTTATGTAAAAGACTATAATTTACCACCTGCCCCAAATATAAAACGTTTCTTGATAACCACCTCTTTACACCACTGTCTCTGTACTTAATAACTGTGACTGAATTACCCATGCGATGTAATGTAGTTTTGCATTCTGCAAATAGAGGACAGGTTGGGAATTTAAATACACAGAAATTTGGATAGATCCACATTACAAGAGAGACAGACAGAGAGAGAGAGAGACAGAGAGAGAGAGAGAGAGAGAGAGAGAGATTTGGTTTCCTATCCTCACTTACAATATATTCCGATTAAGTTCAGAGATGTCTGAACAATCCCAGGAGGAGACCTGACCTTATTTTACCTTTAAAACCATCCATCTTTCAGTCAGGAGATTTACTTTAATTCCTGCACATCTGTATATGATACTTCTAGACCTGTAAATGTTGGTTGGTACAGTATTACAGAGAAGTTAAATATTAATTGAATACTGTTTTATAAGACTCTGAAAAAATTATGCTTCAAACCACAACAGCACTATGTTTGAGTACTATGTCTTTAACCTTAGATAGAGTAGATAGAAAATAGATAGAAACTAACTTTTCCTAAGTCATTGTTTGTGACAGTGAATGACACCCAAATTTACATTTATGCATTTGGCAAATGCAGACGCCAAGTGATTCCCTGAGCCAGTAATTATTTAACTTATGCAGATAACCAGTATGTGGCACCAAATTCTGATTTTGTCAAACTAAATCAGAAACAAATAAGGACGGATAACTTGATTTAACGCAGCGAACTTGAAAATTTACATCTAACGCAGTGTTACAGTGTTAAATCAAGTTACATAAATCAAAGCAAAGGTCATCATTTAATAACATATTCAGATAATGAAAAAATTGTAAGCCGGTTTCACCCTCAGCATCTAAAATATAGTGTATAAATGTCCAGTTCATTATACAGGAGCTTTAGAAGCATGCATTGGACGAAGGCAGTCCATTTTTCTTAAGGTAAGCTAATTTATACAGCAGCAATAGACAATCTAATTAAAAAGACCAAATTAAAAGGAAGAGAAGGAGAGGGTGAGAGGAAGACGGAGGCCCTGTAATTTTAACTTAATGTGAACAACTCTACATTGTCTTTATTCAACGTGTTAATGAGTTTTGGACAGCGACACGGGGCAGTTCCATCATGGATATTGTCTTTCCAGGCCACTGAGGAGAATGAGCTGTCACAGGCTTTTAACGGCAACACTGTCAGCGCGCAGAACGATGGATTTAGCGCAGAGGTCACAGCCCACTGTAAGCTGTGATGACAGGCTTCGCTCGGCAGCTCTGTGACACGTTCACATGATGGGAGAAGGAGATAGCCTCATCTGATCGCTTGTAAATGCTTGTTAAATGAACAGAATTCGAGCAGAAGAACAGAGCCTGTAATTATTGCAAAATGCTCACGATTGATTTTACATTTCCTGTTGCATAGAGAAAGATTTAGCGTAAGAGCTTTTTAGGGGCCGGCGGAAACATCTGCAATATGTCAGGGTCAACCCGTCAGCCATGGGGTGAGATTCCAACATCCGTTCATCTATCTATCCATCCATTCATCCGTCCATCTTACACATGTCTATCTGACCATTTTTGTATGGCTCTCTGGTAAACTTGGTTCTGACTGGTCAACTGTGATGTTATGCAGTCTTTTTGTACAATGGCTAATAAACTGGATCGTTCAATCATTGAACCTGGAACTGATTTCCTATACAGCAGCACTAGTTTCATGTCTCTCATATCACTCCAGAGTCTTATCCCTCTAACATAATGAAATCATTTCAACCTAATCAATATTTTATGTAAGTATTTGGGAAGTAGCCACATACAGTAATAAATGGGATGATGTAGAATCAGCCAGTCATTACTGCCAGATAAACCCCTTCAGGGTGAAACCAAAGCCCCTTTCACCCTCTCCATGTTTAAATTGCAATTATGATCCGCAGACGATACGCCAGCCCTGATCTATGAGCCCTGGAGTCGATTATTTTTATGTTTTAAAAAGTCACGATTAAAATGAGGAAAAACTGTATGTTTGGATAGATCTTCTGATGGACTTGAGGTTGAATGTAAACTTTAGATTCACTACTGTATGAAAGCTTGGTTTACAGAGCACATACGAACCAACCCCGATTCTTTCACACGTCAGCACCCAGCACAGCTCAGACTAATACATTTTGGTTCGTCATTTGACGTCAAACTAATAGCCTGCTGACTGTGAGAGATGGAAGTCAGACATGGAAATGGTTAAAACAGCTCCCAGCGTGAAAGCTTTCCCTGTCCTTTTCCTATTGCTCCGTCACTTCAGCTCTGTGAGACTTAAGTAGGGATTAGCTTGATGTTCGTGGCCATTGTTAATAATGTATGCTTGCGTTTTAAAACAATCTTGAAGAATCTCAAGTCATTTAGCATGCAATGCATATTTTATGCTCTTATTTTAAAATCCTTTCTGCCGGTGTCAGAGTCACAAAAAAATCTCCCTTTCTACTCGTTTTAGGAGACTGGGGCTAGTTGTCACAGCGGCTGCAAAAATGAGGTTTTGGGTCAAAAGTTTAACAGCACAAATGTTTGCTGTGTTTTCTCTGGCAGGGGTTTTGTGAGTTGGTTTAAAACACTTTCGCAAATGTGGATATATAAATACTTTTAATTCTATAATAATGTACAATTTCAACAGCATCCTATTTCTGTCGTAGCTTTTGGTTAAACACAATGCAATAAAAACACAATAAAACAACACTGAGATACATTAAGGCATAAGTGGGCTGTATAATGACGAACAGAGCACTTAATAAAAAAACGACATCATTACAAACAAATTCATGTTCTATAGCGTATCTTTAAGATTTAAAGATATATGCTGTACAGCTTTTTTGTCAGTAATAAATCTACCCTAAAAAAATACAACGTGTGACCATCACACAGAAACATCCAGCATCTAGAATTGACTTTCTCCCATCAGCTGTGGTCGCTGGGGGGCGTGTTCTGACCAAAAATAAATAAATAAATAAACAATCCCGATTCACGTTGATCTGTTTTTGAGTAAATTACCATGCAAATTTAAACTTCACATACAGTATTGCGTCCGTAAACTCAAGCGCTCTATTGCCAGTGAAATATGTGGTTGGCAACCACAGCCTTAATTATTGCTCCATATTAAAGCAGATTCTCACATGCAGCTCAGGTAAACACCTTGGAATAAACAGCCTGACGCAGCGTCATCCTCAGCATAGAGAGATGCGCATTTATGCATGTTAATTTAAATAAATACCAAAATGCGGAATAAAAGCAGATCTGTGCTGAAAGTTAAAGGAAAAGTTTACCTCAGAAGTGTCAGTTTGCTCGCTTTTATATTGTTTCAAAATCGTGTTTTTTTTCATGGAAAAGAATGTATAGAAAGGAAACGATACAATATCTTTAGGTGTGGTAGTAACTTCATAAATGAAGTTAATTTTCCCAGAATATTGGTGATGTGTTGGCAACATTGGGTAACAGTTAGGGGAAACCTTTTATAAGACATTAATTATACTGCTATTTCCTTTGATGACGCTCGTGCTGCACAAATTGCACACGTGACCTGTAAGGCTGGTAGCTGGAAGATGCTGATGTCTAATAAATGGCCAAGGACAGTTACAAAAAAGTTTAGATGTCCCCAAACCATTGTGTTAATAATTCTGCGTGTGTATATGTGCAAGCAAATGGATTCCCTGCACGTCAAAGCGTCTGAAATCTATAAAAGATTCATTAGCGCTCTATTCCTGCTCCTGTGCTATAAAACATTCATCTCTCTCTCCTTCTCTCTCTCTCTCTCTCTCTCTCTCTCAACTACACTGGCATGTCTACTGTGATAAAGAACCCAAAACATGTAAATATAAACAAAAACTATGTATATAAATTCATTTATGTGAATATAAATATTCAAAACTAAAGGTACTGGGTAACTGGGTAACACAGTCCAACAACGAACAGATAAAAATGTACAACAGCAATTTAAAAAAAATCACAAAGAAAAAGAAACGCTTATATAAATCTTATATCATAGCTATATAAAAAACAAAGACACACTTCTCCTCTATCTCCCTCTCTCTCTTTGCCACCCTACTGCATCCACCCTCTCTCTCCTCCCTCTCTCTCCCTCCGTCCGACTCCAAGCGCACGGCGCCACTGCCTCTTTCTGTTTCCTCTGTGCGACTGATCGGACGCTCAGATCATTGGAATACTTCTGCTTTAACCGGGAACGGTTGGAAAAGCCTTTTTGGATTCACCTTTACTGTAGTTTTCCCTCTTCCATTCTGACTTTCTCGAGCTCTTGGTAACCCTCCGGGCTTGGTTGTGGTTCGCGCTGCGCTTCGGTGTCTGTGTCGGTAGTCTGAAGCTGATCTTTGAGTTTGGATGTTACCGCGATCTTGTACTGCTACACACATTCCCAAATGACTGAGAGAGGAATCGCCGGGAGACTTTGCTCCCCGTCCCGCGCCTCCACGGCCACCGTCGGGTAAAGTTTGAACGGCAGGAATGATGGTACATCTTCCGTGAGGTTTGCGCAATTGTTTACTCATTTACCACGACGAGGGAAAACACCGTCTTCTCCAACCCAACAACGACCTCTTTCTGGGATTACTCTTTTTGGATTTATTCCTGAAACATGAAGACTTTTACTGTTGAGGGTAAGTCAGTAAAACGATTTACAAAGTTATCTACATTCATTACATTGAACGTTGTTTACCTTATACCATGTTCAATTTAGGTAGTTTGTGGCGCATCCATAAGGTATACGCTTCCCCAATTGTTTGGATTGGACGGGAAAATGCATGAACATGATTATTCAAATATTACAAACGTATGATTACACTGCTCACATATTCAAAACAAACAGAAAGCAAACTAGTGTTTTTACTGATTTACGCCCCGTCTACACTGCGAGCGACGCGACGAGACGTGAGAAACGCGAACGCTTGCGGTATAATCACCCAAGCTGTCTGAAATGCAAGCGCGACGCTTCCATGATTAAAATAATGCGCTCCAGTTTGTCGCGTCGCAGTGCGTTCTACTTTATCTATATATCACCGAGAATGGTCGTATCAGATCAAGCTGTTTGATGCTGGGCGACAGTTTTGCTTTGACTTGGCACGACTCGAGTGGAAGTCCGCGGGGATGCTGCTCTATCCCGTCCGTAATGCACGTTTTCCAACTCATTCCCAACGCGCTCATAAAGGGATGCGCGACCTTGGACGCATTAATGAAGACCGGGGGTATCTACACAGGTTTATGCAAGGCGGGTTACGCATGCTGTGCGTTGGTTAACAGCACAAGACAACACCACGTTGTTATTGGTGTGCAACTCATTTGAAGTTTTCCTTTTTCATAAAATTCCACAATTCCACAGCTATTCCTTGTAATTATTGACAAGTGAAAGTCAAGGCAAGAACACACGCGCGCACACACACGCGGACGTTTATCTACCACCATAAATTATACTGAAGCCAATGTATCACCTTTCATTCATCTTTCATTCTGAATGCGCTGTTCATGGTCCTGAACCAGACAAATACAGCAGATTTAGACAGAGTTGAGCTTCCTGTTTTGCTGTGTTCAGCCCAAAGGGGATAGAAAGACTTTATTGGCGCACTATAGATTCGAATATGTCTTAGTAAAAATAAACAATGAACCAGTGGAGTACACTGTGTTTATTTAGCTGCTATACCTGTGAGCTGCTGTACAGGTCACAACAGGAAAGATCAGATCATGAGATCACAAGGGGCTTTGGTAGGCGGTTAAAAGCAGCAGTGCTCCACCCTATACAGCAGCAAGCAAATCCGCACGGCTTCCTCTAAAGATACAAGCAGCTCCTTGCACAACTCCCATCCAACAAAAACAACGCATTCCTGAGCCTTTGCAACAACAAAGAAGGTTTCGCAGGAATGAATGAAGGAAATCAGACGATGTAATTCACGACACACAGGTGAATGGATGGTGAGTTTTAAGGTTGTTGAGGTGCCAGATGGATGGACACTTCTTGCTGTTTAGACCCACTGTGTATCCGTGGCCCCTCCCGCCTTGCTGAGCTAACCTGATTGAGCTGAAAATACATTAAATATTCCATCACAGAGAGAGGAAGAGCTTGAGAAAGAGAGGCGGTCTAGCTGTACTGATGGATTTGCTTGGGTATAGAGAGAAATACTAGAGAAATATGAACAGGATGTCTTCATTTTCCTGCTGTGTTTTGTGAAGCTACTGATATTTGAATGATAAATGAGGGATGTTTGTGTTTTTGCTCTGAATCCAGTGATTAATGCTGGAGCAAGGCGATGTTGATTGGCGACATTCCCTGGAACAGCTTTGTCTCCTTTTAATTTGCCTGACTAATTTTTCTGTGCCCTTTAAAGGGTTGTCAACAGTATATAAATAGTTTTATTACTGTAACATATATCGTTAGCATTCCCTCTTTCTTGATAGAGCAGGTTAGAAGTATTTCCATACTGTATACTTTGCTGTGAATTGCTCCTCAGCAGGACATCAAAATCAGAGACAAAGCCAAAAACAAAAAAACTGGCAATTAAAACAGGCTCTTAAAAACACAGTGAAGAAAAGAGGAAATTAATGTATTGATATTCCTTAAACATTCACTCATTTCTGCAGCTCATGAAGGAATGAACTGTGTTAAGCAGACTCAATTTAAACTTTGTTTTGTGGATCATTTCAACTGTAGGTGTGTAATCTATTTTTATATGCAAACTTCATTCTTTTCGAGAAATTTAAGATAAATGTTTGAGAATCTCCCACTGAGAGAATATTCCCATTCAAAACCTAATAAACAGGAATGACAGAAGTACTCACACAGGCAAAACCCACCAGGTTTTCTACCAGATCTTTTTGCATTATGAGGTTATTAGTTATTTCCAGAGGAAACGTTTATTTCTCAGAGGTTGCTCTTTCATAGCTCAGCAGATTTGATGGAAAATAGAAACAAATGGTACAACTACTAAAATGCATTAAGTATGGAGCTGTTCAATTGTAGATTGTATCTGAAATAATCTAGAGGTGGGTAATTTCATAATGACATTTTTTAGCAATATTGACCTATGATTGCAGACTTGGCAAATCTGAGCTCAGCTTGAGACATTTTTGAGATCTCTTATGAAACTCACCCAGAAACCCAGAAACTATTTTTGGGTCTTTTTCTCATTTGAAATGTCTGAGACACAGGAGACTTAATCAAAACTTTCCATTTGCTCTCTATTTAATCTCACGGTCATAAAGGAGAAATAATCGAGATATTAAAGATATCTCATCTGTGATTTTCCTTTCTCCAGGGGTTTTTAAGCTGTCTTAAGAGCACATAAGGCCACTTATGTGCCCTTGACCATCCTTATCTACTTTTAATGGTTTTATTTAAAACCCAAATCTTTCTCTGCCTTACAACACTGGAATTTCAATCAGGAAATGATAAATAGTTTTATATGCCATTAAAACCTGTTTAAAATGCTGAAAACGCAGTATATACTTTCTGGCACAGAACAATACAGTGGAAATGACTGAAGCTAATATTTCATGGCGTGTTTCCTGTTGAAAGCATCTTATAAGCTCTCTATCAGACTGTCACTCTCAACAACATCCTCTTCACAACCATCCATATTTACACAGACAGCGAACAAGTCATTACCACTCTAGTCTCCTATTACCAACCGAATGATGAGGGTAATCAGAATACATGGCAGAGAGATCCCAGCTCACAGAGAGGGCTCTGTATGAGGAGGGCTGTTCCTCTGTGAGGACCCTCTGTTTTAGAACTTCATCTGCTACACGCAGGTGCAGAAGAGAAGATGAAGAATTAAGCTAGCCATGGACTTTATGTTAAAAAACTAGCAGCAGTAGATGTCAGATTAGAATTTCACACTATAACACTGTCTTTTTTTTAAACCTTGCTTTAGATAATGATGTAATATAGCAATACATTTAATGCATTTAATTTTTGAACACAGACAGATATAAAAGCTTTAAACTTAAAACTGACAAAGAGTGGAAAAACATTAACTTTCTGAAGTTATAAACAGCATATGTATAGCCAATGTCTCCAAAAACAGCTACAGAGCCAAAGTTTTTACAGTTTTAGGGAAAAGTAATCTATGGATGGCCTACTTACAGCCTCTGCATATTAGGGATAGGAATAAGAATTTTAAAATAGCAAAAAAATACATCATCTTGAATTATTACAGAAATACTTTCGAACTTACCAGGGGACAGTTGATTTCAAGACTGTTTTCCGAAGAACAAAATGGCTTCCTCACAGAACGCAGCTGCAAGCTTCTTCTGTGTATTTGGGGAGAGAGAGGCTATCAGGGTCAGTGATTTTTCCATGTTTCTGCCAGATAACATTTTGAGTGACAGCTCAACATCAGACCGGCCGCTATATTGAATTTTCATGTCTAGCAACAACAAAAGCATGAGCTTCAAGGTATAATCACGATTCTTTCCCAGCGCCATCATTTAATTTGCTTTGGATTGTGTAAACAAAAAACAAATCCTCCTCTTGAGCTCTTGGTGTTGACAGCAATATAAACAGGCCATTATCAGAGAGATCAGGTCTAATTATTGTGTAAGTGTAAATCAGGTTTCCTCAATGATGCCGCGTTATAATGCAAGGATGTCACGAATGACTCATTCTGCATGTGGAGGATGGATGGGGGAACAAATGTGTGTATATTCTTGTAAAATCCCAACAACGTGTAAAATCACAAATTAAATGACCTTAATATCATCTATATTGTTTCTGCTAGACAGCGATGAGATCAGATGGAGACTTTTGTGTCTGCATCTTAAATTCATCTCCTCTAGAGTTTCAGAACCAGTGTCTCCCACTGTGCGAGGAACTGGTCAAATCTGCAATCACTGTCAGAGATTTCAATATGATCGTCAACATTTCTTCTCAAATTCTTCCAAAACCAAATGATCTGAGCTGTACTATCCAAATCAAATTTATTAACCTTAATGCATATTTTTTTATTAAAATGTTCATGCATTTGGCAGACTTTTATCCAAATATACTTACAGTGCATTCAACTGCATGTTATCAGTATGTGTGTTCCCTGGAACTCGAACCCACAACCTTTGTGCTGCTAACGCAATGCTCTACCAGTTGAGCTACAGGAACATATAAAAATCGCCTCATTTTTTCCTCTTTCTCCCGAATTTGAAGAGAAACATATAAAACGAGTTTATACTTGAGTTAAACACAGTAACTGAGAATTACATTCTGTCTCTGGGCTGTGAAACAGTTACTGTTGAGCAATAACATTCCTGTGGGTTTGTCTTGGATACATTATGTGACTGTATGTTTTACAGGATGCAGGAAACACATTGGAAAGTAATAAGAATACAGAGTATATATGCTGGCTGTAAATATCGTGGGCTTCGAACTGTCAAATCTGTATGTGGCTGATGTTGTGTTATGCAACATTGGTAGATTCAGGTTTGAAATGAATGAATGAATAAATAATTCTATTGGAAACAGTGTGGAAGACATCACAGGCTGCAGGAGTGGTGAGAGGCATTCTGTCTTGAAGCTCTGCAGAAACAGAACCTCATCAGATTCCTCTAAATGAACTGAATCCAAAGTAATATAAGTTTATTTACTGACTTAATCTTACCTACTATTCCATCAGACAAGCTGTTTGTTCCACTGACGGACCAAACTGAGTGACCTTTTAATAAAAGACTTTAATACTTGCAGTCGGTTGATAACAAGTAAAGGTATTATTGCATTTAATGTTGTGCTTTATAAAATAAGCCTAGCAGACATGCTTTAAAGTATGAAATGGTGTTACTGGTTGCTTTGACTCCCAGCGTGCAATGAAACAAACTTACAAATATACTGTAACAAAATGCAAAAATGTTGTTTGATTTCAAACTGAAATCAGGAGGAAAATGAATCTATGGTTAACGTCAACATTTTTAATAAGCATAGTAACGTTCCAACACTGTTATAGAAATTGCAATTTATGTCACACAGTTCCAAACCTATATGTTATCACTTATGGTTTAAGTCCATGAGTGATACACCATATAACAGTATAGCATGTAATTTCAGCTAATTGACACCATTCAATATGCATACATACAATGTACATACATACCATCATTACCATGCGAGTCACTTTTGAGCATTCTACATTGTTCAGATATTGTGCTTCTGTTAATTAGGCCACATATACTGCCCCCTTCTGGACAGGAGTAATTAATAACAAACATTCACCGGCGTTAAATCACTCACGTTGAACACTGATCTGTCATGTACTTGCTCAATAACTTCTTTTTGTTCATTAGTTCGGATGTATATGTGCTTCAGTATCTGCTGGGGAGGACTATCTAATTGCACTGAAAACAGCGGCTCTGAATCCACACAGTAATTGACAAGAGGTGGACATGCAGTAAAGTGCCCCTCTGAGGATTAGCCCTAAGTCTATCTCTAGACAGCCACCGCTTTCTCCCTTTCAAAACAAGCACATAAAGCTTTAAGCTAACAAGTGATCCCACTCTCCCCTTTCAAGCTGTGGTACTCTCGCTCTGTTCCTGGGCAAAGATTAATTAATGTTTTTTCCACCTATTTTTTCTCATTATAGTACCTGCATATGTAACGCTACTGCTAGCAACCATTTTTAGCCCAGCACACACCCATGATAATGAAACATTTATCCTTTAATCTGAAGAGGAGAGGTTTCTGTGAGTATCTGAATAGAGCTCTTGATAGATGGGCTAGTAAATAGTTAATTAGACAGAGCGCAGGACGGCCTTAAATTAGGTGCATGGCTGGAGCTTTTGTCTGGACTATAAGTCAGTGTCATCCTGTCTTCTCTTTTCTGTCTCACGCCTTTTTCTCCTTACGTGTCTTTGTTTGGCCCTCTCCACCTCCACTCTCTTTCACTTTATCTCTCTGTTATCACTCAGACAGCCATGATTTCTTAGACCTTTAACAGCACAGATCCATTAGTGGCAATCTTTTAGCGTCATCTCTTAGAAATCAGCACAATTAGGCCGCGAGAGCCACGCGCCCCTGGACTGAAGCACTGACAGAAGTTCTATACGATATGGATTTCTTCTTCTGCTTTGAATCATGGCTCTTAAATCAAAGAGGATTAGAGATCCACAATGTTTGTACATTCTATTCAGGTCAGAAGAAAATTTATTTGGCAATAACCCACACTATAATTGGTACGCCGGAAAAATGAACATGATTTGGGTGACTGTAGGAGGTTCTACAGTCATGTATATTTCCATAAGAGGGAAAAATACAAATGAGATCTTTTTAATATCTCAATTTTTTCCTTCTAGACAGTAATGAAAATGAAATGGAGAGCAACAGGAGACTTGGTTATGTTCTCCTGCTTCGGAGAACTTTCTCTTTGTAGTTCTTCTCAGAAATCTTAGGAGGACAGTTGATTCTTCTATAAAACGGTAATGTACAAACATGTACAAAGCCAAGACCACCACTATAACTTCTGAACTATGTACAAGCAACATGAGAATTAAATAAGAATTAAACTTCACTCTGGCATTGTAATGACTGAATGAATACAATACAAAGAATCTATTAATCTGGACCTCAAGGGCCCAATGGAAATAAAGGCACAGTCAAACACAGTATCATTTTACATGAGAGTATCACTGCTATTGAACTGGTTCTCGTTGGGGTCTGATATTGATTCCTTCTGTGTGAACTGATGCTGTTGAACAACACAGAGAATTTCATCAGAAATGGACAAAAAGTGCATTTAGTGCGTCTATTTTAACTTATTATTTTTCTCCTGTGAAAGTACATCACTGTTTAGGAGAAGAACAAAAGTTCTCCAAAGGTTCTTTTGGTAGAGAAAAGGTCTTATAAACAGAATTATTCTGGAACAACAACAAAATACTGCCATTCCATTTACGCTCCTTTTTATTAAAATTTCAGAAGTGCAAGTATTGCTTCTCTTAGATGGTTTTCTCCACCGAGGAAAGAAAAATCAATGAGTAAGAATAGAAAACGAATCACAAACCGATAGACAGAGAGACGGAGAGACAGACGTTCAGCTAGACAGAGAAACAAAGGCACAAAGTGAATGGTTGATACAACCGCAGGAGGAACCCTATAATACAATGAAATGGCAACGTTAGTAAAGTGTAAAACACACTCTGTAAAGAAAAGAAAAATACCTTATATGTCATCATAAGCCAAGTTCAAAATGAGCTATGCATCTGCATTAGCAGTCAGGTCTGCGCGGGAAAAGATATTTAGATCGTCATCGGTCTGCTTGGAGAAGACAAAAAGCTGGTAGATGAGAAGGCCAAAACTGACAATGAAAAATCATGTGAATGTTTAACAGAATCTGAGTAAATGACTTTTCTTACAGCATCAAACACATGATTACAGCAATAACGACCTTACCAGAACAAATGGCGTCAATGTTATGGGTGATTTTTTATGCGCCGTACACAAAGTGAATGGTGTTTATGACAAATGAATAAAGAACTCGATGCAGATGTTCTGACGCATGATAATGGAGTTTTCTGGGGCGTCTACTGTAGATTTATTAGTGCCGACAGAAGGCAGAGGAACAATCAAACTATGAAACAACGTTTCTACTGTAGAGAGCTATGCAAATGTTTATATAGAACAGGCTCCTTACAAATCTTCATTTAAAACTTCATTTTTCAAGAAGCTGTGAATATTGTTTGCCCATGCAAAATTCTCTGCCACAATGCTAGGGTGCGGTAGCGGTCGCCAGGACACTGTTGAGGTGTTTTGGGTGGTTGTTAGCGTATAGCTATGTGGTTGCTAGGGTGTTTTGATTGGTTGTTAGTGCATTGCTATGTGGTTGCTAAGGTGTCTTGGTTGGTTGTTAGTGCATTGCTATGTGGTTGCTTGGGTGTTCTGGTGGTTACTATGTTATTGTGATTGATAATTTGAGCTGTCGGTCCTATATCACATGTGATGTCAGTTTGGCTTCATTTTACTTCAACATGCATAAAGAAAAGTGCATAATTGTAACCTGCATTTTTATGTTTTAAACAGAGATGGCGATACAGAGGCAAATGTTACAGATCAGAGCTTAGTACACTTAGCATAGTAATACTGTATGTTTTAGTAAGCAAGATTACAATGTCTGTGACCATACTTACACCTAGGACAATACACTCAAATGAAGTAAAATTCAAAATCAAATTTGGCTTAAACTCAATTAGTACTCAGTTAGACCAAATCAAATGATTTAAACACAATAAGAAGACAAATGGACTGAAATTGTAACTAAACGGGGCAAATTGGAAGGCAATAATTCACTCAACAGACAGCGCAGTGGAGAAGACATCTACTATCACCAACCTTGAGCTAAGAAAAGCCTTGACAATGTAAAGACTCTGTGAGCATGGCCTCTCCATAGAAACAGACAGGTACAGACAGAGCCGGGCAGGCTGTGCTCTTCCTGCACACGAAATGAGTTAGAAACAGCAGTACATCTCCTGACCTGCTGCCCTAACCACACACAAATTAAAGACACATTGTTTCTCAGTTTGGGGAGCGCTACACTGAATTTCTAATGGAACTTATACGCCTGCTAGGAGAAGTTCCAGGAAGTACAAACCAAGCCGATAAAACATATCTGGATGCATATCGTTCCGACTTGAACAACTACTATTTGTTCACAGGATTTGTTTCATAGCTAAAGATTACTTGGTAAGATGTGCCCGAACCTTCAACAAAGAAACAAAAGAGGCAATTACTAACATACAGTTAATGTATAGACGTATGTGCGTAACCTAGGTAATTTGGTTATGGAAATAATTGATGAGAAGCGCTCATATTGAAATATCAGACTAATAATTTTTAGATTTCCAAATCTGAGCAGTCTGTGATATTAATATAGAGCTTTTATATGAAGCTCTAACGACGACACATATAACATTACATAAGAGTTTGAAATTCTCAAGCTAAAGTTCTCATTGGCTACTCACACAATCTCAATGCTTATTTTATTATATAACTGAGATTTGATAGCTCACTCCTTCCTATGCGTTTAATGTATATAAATGCTATATAGAAAAGAAGGTCTATAAATATTTTATTACAGAATGACAGATAAAATGGGAGAGAGAGAGAGAGAGAGACATGTTTAACTGAAAAGACAGAGCAGCTAATTTACAAAGTACCATTAAGCCAAAGATAAACATGACAAACATCTAGTAAATGGAGCCCTGACATGTTTCATTTCATTAACATTCCCTCCGAACACACACACCCTTAGATGCCTCCTAAATCCTATTTAATGAAACACGCACATACACACGCTTATACCCAGACTCACTATTAAGCAAAAAAGACAGATAATTACAGTGAAAAACATCACCTAGACTTCTAGTAATTAGAAGATTATATCCACAAAGCCAGAGAGGGGAACTGCAATTGCTCAGCTTTTCTCGAAACTCTAATGGGGTCAAAAACAGCTTGATAAACCAGGGCTTGGCTTTTAAATCCACTGCAAGCAGGGCGAACAAGACAGAGGAAGTAGCTGATGAGGGTGTTAAAGCCAACAGGAAATCAAAATCAACCTTATTTACTTTTTTAATACAAATTCCTGTTGTTATCATCCAAGATTCATCAGTGCACATTATTCCAAAGACAACAAAATATATAACCTTCCATCAAAATGTTACAAGTTGCTCCGCCTCTAAAACGACTTCTCTGCTGATGTCACTTTGGCCGCATCTGTTGGTTACCGTGAACCAAAACCAAACACTATAGCTATTCAGGCAGTGATTTAGACGGCTGCAGTAGGAAATGTAGCCATTCCGAAATATTGCCAGTGGTTAAAGCAGCAATTCAATGGCAGTTAATGCTAATTCACTAATATTTATGCAACTGGCAGACACTTTTATGCAAAGTGACTTATGGTGCTTTTAGGGTCTATATTCTCTCAATCCATACATGCACTGGGGACTGAACTCATGACCTTGGCATTGTTATTGCCCTGCTCTGCCAGCTGAGGTCCATGAACAGCCCTGATGCAATAAATAATAAGTAACATTACTATTGTGATGTCAAGATGCTTTTTCAAAAGCAGGTACTGAGAGTGTTTCAAAACCACTTAAAAGTCACATTCCCATAAGAATTAGGCCTTTCACAGACATTTGACGGAGGTCTCAGGTGTGTGTGTGTGTGTGTGACAGCATCCATTGACAGGGCTGGGTGTGGTTCATGCAGATTATTGTTGTACAGATATCAGAACATGGCAAATGAAATGTGACCACAGTCTCCCTGGAGGAGCATCTATGATAATGCTATCTCCAATCACTCGTGTCTCTCTATGGGAGGGAAGAGAGGCGAGAGGTAGCTGCAGGGCAGGATATGGATCTGTCTCTGAAAACTTGGCATTAGTTCGGTATTATAGATTTTCCAACAGTGGTTGACAACGCCACGAAATAAAGCTGGTCCAATCACAGACCAGCATTCTGGCAGTCAATCGTAATGTATGTTTTAGAATTGGAAATGGTTTTGTTTGTAGGTTAACTATCAGACGCCTCGTCCTCTAAATTGGCCGTGACAATACATGGACGCAAGTGTCGTAGTTTCATTTTCTGTTTAATTGTCTCTTTGGGTCTCCTGGAAACACAATTATTTCACTAATCAACATCAGAGAAGAGGAGACATGCAAACTGCCAACATCTCATTTTCTGTGTGTGAACAATCTGTCATTGTTATTGAAAATAAAATTGTTTTAAGAATGATTCTATTTCATTCTCATAATCTCTCACAGTCCGTTTGTTAAGCGTCTAATGAAACTGACTTTCTCAATTCAGCAAGCACTAATCTGATTGGCTAGGCAGCAGGTTTTTTAATGTGCTGTACAGTCTGTACATATTAAAGCATCTTCCAGCAGGAGGCGCAGCCAAACGCTGAATAAACACGCAAACAACGAGTGATACCGCTACTATGAATAGCTTTAACACCACAGCCACAATTGAACATTTTAAAAGGTTTCTTTTTAAACATTTTAAGATTGTTCAAACAGAGTTTTAAGTGTCTGTAGCTAAAAATAAAGCTACTGTGTGTAGCTAAGCTTAAATAAATGAATCAAACCAATTACAACGAATACTTCAGTGTAGCAGTGGCATGATTAACTGATAAGTTGTGTCTTGATATTCCAAGCAAGCAAAAGGCTCAAAAAGTATAATTCATGCAGCACAGCACAGCTTAACACAGAACCATGCTGGTGGAGAACACCTAGCCCACCTCACATACACATGAACACCACACATGTAACACACCCACATATATTCACACATCTTCCTCCCTCCCAGGAGACCTGTGGCAGAGAGAGAAAGAAACAGAGAACGAGAGAGAGATGTGTAGGCAAAACGTGGCGAGAAATATTGTATATGCAAACAAGAACTATGAGCTCACATATTTTGATACATTTTCTTTGTTCTTTGTTCCTTTGGTGGTTGGTTGGTTGGTTGGACAGACAGACAGATAAGATATTGTCTTATGAATGACACATGATACTTGGTAATTTGTAACATTTCACCAAATTAATCAGGATATCTCATTATTATCCAACCATTTGCTGTTCTATTTAAGTTGTTATCAATTAGCAGCAGATCAGTCCTTCCTACATGACTAATTAAAGCAATTAGAGAAAGCTTGAACTAATGCATTTTATACAGATAGCAGCACCAAAGCGACTCGTTTCACTCACAGGTCAAGAGCACAGTAATTACCAGCCGATTACTCCCTCAGCCTAGCGTGCTTCAGGAGAACCAGAGGAGAGAGTGTGTGTGAGTGTGTGTGCGCGCGCACATGGCTGCCCGTGGCGTGATGGCTGTGTGGTTTAGCGTATGTTGGGCTTTGATTCTGTCCACACCTTTGAGGTGAGAATGTTTCACTTCTATTGTCCCACTTTGCTTGATATTTTATTCCCTGCAAGAAATCTTATTGTTACATCATTTCATCAGTACAAATAATGCCATGAAACAGTTTTTTGCCCGTTACCTTTAAAAATGGTAATGTGCACATTACCTTTACTGTACTTAATACAGTAACATCTACATTCAGGGGCGCCGCTCGCAATTTTGGGCCCTATGACAAAATATGAGGTTGGGCCCCCCTAGTAGTGTTATTACTAAAAAGCAGATCTCTGGGGGCCCCTAAAGGGCATGGGCCCTTAGAATTGTCCTAACTTTCCCCCCCTTAGCGGCGCCCCTGTCTACATTATCAGATGTTAATTCACATAAATTATGAAGGCAATTTAAAAGGACCAGGTTAAGCAGGAAAAAGGAATAACTGTATTTTCTCAATTCCGCAAAAGTTTAAGGAAATTTCAATAATATTCTGGACCTGCACTTAACCGTAGTGTACAGTAAAAACTGAGATTTATGTGGTAACATCTAAATTAACTGGTTTTATTTATTACGTTAAAAATATCATAATGTTATTGAATCAACCTCACAGTTAAGCGTGTGATCTAGCAGAAATAGATCTTTATTATTATCCAATTACTGTATTAATTTATTCCCATACTGTATAAAACTATTTTGTCCTTGAATTTAAGGAAAAGTAAAATGGTTGCATAATATAAAACTGCTCATACTGTGATATAAGATTTTGATCACACCACCCACCCCAAACACAAGTTTAAAATACTGAGAGACGTCTATTTATAGCAACTCTAAAGATACATGATAATGACTGTGAACTCCAGAGACAAGATGAACAGCTAGAGCTTTTTTAAACAGACAGTCAAATATTGATTTCACACGTGCTTTTGTCATGTTAAGCATTGAGGAACTGAGAGCTGCGGAACCGTCGTGTTCCCCCGATTTCATCTGGGGGTCTCAGTTACGCTGATATTCCTGTCAAACTGTTTATCAGGAGGAAGCGATACACAGTCACAACAATCACGACAGGAATACACAAGCAGATCTGATAAGAGCGGATTAGTAAATGCAGACACTCCTGGCTCTGAATATGTGTTAAGTCTTTGCTATATAACATACATAACACATCCAGGACCGTTTCAATACAACACGCGTTTTAAAATTTGAAAATGGTGAGAAAGTTCCTCCAATACAGCACGAACTCTGAAAGTATGCAAATGAAGACACAGCTAGTGATGGTAAAGAGGTGAGCGATTATCTGTGTGGGATGAGGGGAAAAAGGATAGCAGATAGAAGATAGAAAAGAAGAAAATGTCAGCGAGCCGATCAAAGCCTCAGCAGCCTGAATATTCATGCTGCTACGGCACGGCGTCTTGTTAAAGAATGATACGTGTTAGCGTTGCCGCCCCATTTGCTGTGGAACTTCAGAGACCCGCTCCAGGGTTTGCATCCCCCAGCCGTTCTACCTTGAATCCTGGCTCAAATATCTCATGGCCATTAAGAAGCAATGGGGCTTAAGACTATAAACCATCACATCACGCACCAACCCGAAAGACAGGGAAGGACAGGGGAGATGGACGAATTAAAGCAGGCAGGCAGAGACAGAGTAGGGTAATTCGGCACAAGGGTAAATAAATAAGGGAGAAAAATACCCACATGATTGATAGAGGAAATAAAGAGAGCGACTGTTCACGTGTACGCTCGGCAGTTTGCGTCTTGACGAGGAGCTGACGAGGCAAGATCGCCTCATCCGGTATTCTGCTCAGGGGGAGAAAGTCAGGGAATCTACGGCCAATTCAAGTCATCTTCAAAGAGATATTAACATAGAGCTGGATCCCTTTTATCTCATGTCTAAATTCAAGGATGCCAGCTGAAATTAAAACACAGCAAAAACGAAACGAGACTAAAAATATACACCGAGAAAACAGGTCGAGGACAGGCAGCCCGTGGTGCACAGAACGCAGGCGTGTTTTTTAATGATGTCTGCTTTGTTATGACCCTGCCGCAGTCGGAGTGAAAGCTGCAGGTGGGATTGGGCATTAGCGAGATCACGGTTTTGTGCTGGACTCTAAGAGTGAAGCCAGATTATAATCATTAAGAGTTCAAAGAGCAAGCAGAGCAGGATCGGCTCTCGGCCCGGCCCAGTTTAGCATAGATATGTCTCTAACTCGAGAAGCTATGTCTCTAACTATAACTCAAGAAGAATGTGTCTGTGCTTCGAGCAAGCAACACGTAAGAAATAATTAACATTGGACTGTTAAATTATTGAAAATTAATGCACACCCGAGGTGGTGACACTGTTAAACCTCAGGTATATATTAATTTTCAATAATTCAACAGTCTGGAGTCAATCATTCTACTTTCACAAAGGCTGTCACACCTCATCTTTTAGGTTTTCTCTCTCAAGACAATTTTCTATGTATGTAACTACTTCTTTGCTGTTAGTTGAAAAAACTCACCCAAGCCCCTCCCTTATTAATTGTATGTGTGAGGGTGAGAGAGAGAAGAAGGAGAGAGCTTACCTTTCATGTCTGGCTCTTTTGCCTTGATGCATATTACACACAAAACTAGCAGCACACACAGAATTAGCCCGTTTCAATCTGATAAACTGGCATTGTGCAACTTCCGGGAATAGGAGCACACAGAGTTTTTTTAACAGCTCAGAAATAAACATCTGTTAACAAGGTACAGATGACGCAAACGTTTTGGGGGTAGAACTAATCACTGGATTTGCCAAAGTTCAACTACTGTAGCTTTGTCGATTGTAAGAGCAGCATTTTAATTTTGCTGTGTTGCTGGAGAGAAATATTATTCTATTTTAGTAAAGTCTAATGTGTCTGCTGCATTTGGTTATCTAACAGCCAAAACATAACCCAGATACCAACTCTGCTTCTGCGTCTGCGTTTTTAAACACACATCTATATTTCATAGCAGATTTACTTTAAAAGTTACTTGGAGTAGACTGTTTTTGACCTTTGACTTTCACTTCTACAACTATTGCTGAATAAAGAGAGCACACACACACACACACACACACACGAACGCACAACACACAGCACGTACACTTGTGATTATCTCTAAAAAAGTCAGCTAATTATTATAACTGTAAAAATTTGGCCATTTATACTAGTTATCTTTTGGCATTTTAGATTTTAATTAAGACAGCTCATTTATTTTTCGTAGTGTAAATGTTTCAAATGTCCTTGTTTTGACAGCAGAGCGCAGATGTTCTGTCATTATCATCGCCCAAAAATCCCTTACTGAAACTTACTGCGTTGTACCCTTGTATAATGATGGTTTTAGAACCATTGTTTAATATACATACTTAAAAAATACAGTTTAATATATGAAATATCATGGTATTATAACGGCAACTGTCAAAAACTCTAGTGCTGCTAATTTATTTAAATAATACCATGGTATTGCTATGATAAATGTAAAAAATTGTACTTCGATATACATCAAAAGTACTACGGTATTATCGCAGTGAATGATCTGAGATGATATTCCTAGTTAATTAAACATGGCAAAAAAATGATATTAGTAAAGGTCAAATTAAATGCTCTGTGGTACTTTTAATAGTACCATGGTATCATGAGGGTAAAAGTTCAGAAAAACCAGAGTATTGCCATGCTACTTTTTCTAAGTGAAAACTGCACAGAAGAACAGAGAGACTCTGGCGGGTGGGTGGGGGGGGTTGGGGGGGGGCGGCAGTGGGGGTGTGGAGAGCAGGTGTGTGTGTAACACATGTGTGCACAGGTCCAGAGGAGAAACTCACAGAAGAGGGTTCTCTGGAGTGAAGAGCACATTGAATATTGATGTTCCACTCCTTCATGCAACACTTGCCTTTTATCTCTCTCTCGCTGTCTCTCAGGCACTGTACACCACCTTTAAAAGTCTTTCTTTTCATTTTTTGCAGTCTAAACTCCCATTACTGCTTGCCTTCGCTGTGCCCTGCTGTGGTGTATATAAAGGGAAGGCCACTCTCAAGTCTAATTACCGATCTGCTTAGCCGCCAACACACAAGCGTACCGACGCTACCAGGCACGGAAAACGCGTTAATTTATCAAACACGCGCAACACATTCACATGTAGTCAAATCTGTTAACGGCGATCTAACTGTTTATTTGCTGTTTCTCAGTACAATAATACCCACCGAATCTCTAATACAGCCCTGATTTAATTCTTAATTCCTTGAGAGCTTTTCTGCAAACTTACTGTTTATCCATCAGACGGCGGGACTGTTAAAGGGCAAATCATGGTCACTGTAAAAGGGGAAACATTTCAGTGGCTGCATTTTTGCTTACTAAAGAGAACAGAGTTGAAATTTTAGCTTACTACAATAAAATATCCCAGTACATTAGATAAACATCAGGACTCAGGCAGTTTCTAGAGATGTCAGAAGGTACAGTACAGGATATTCACCATTAGCTGAGACTGTACACCGTCCGACATTTTGGGCTCACAGTTCACAGATGCCATTACAATGTAGAAATCTGTTCCATTGGTGCAGAACCAATAGCATAAAATTTACTGCACAGAATTCTAAGTGATAATTCAGTTGTTGGAATGGCCGTTCTTTAGTGTAGTGGTTGGATGCGAAGGTAGTGACCTGGTGGCGAATCGGGGTTGGTGATTGGTTGAGGAACAGATTGTGTGGCTGGAGGTCAAAGTGTCTTCGGCTGTATTCAAACTCTATACTGTTATTCTGGATTATTCATTCGGCTGCTCTTGATGGTGAACCCAATTTCCCAGCGGATCCCAGCTCAAATAAATTTGTCCTGATTTCTGGGACAACATTTTAATAGATTCACAATCGACTGCAAATGTTTATTTCTAGCTACATTCTGGTACAGAACACCCACTTTTCCAAACGCTGCCAGATGGACGGAATCGAGTGCTGCATTTTTGTTGCGTATCCTTTGAAATTGTCACATGACTGAGGCAAACATTCCTTTAAACCGTATGTAAATGTGTTTGCCACGTTTTGACGGCGCTCCCTGTAGAAAACAACTGGGGTATGGTTTCCTCACAGAGACATCAGGTTCTTCGCCTGTTGTCTTCCTGTGTCCAATACCTGTGCTGCTCAATCAAAGCTTCTGAACGCATACCACAGTGAAGCTGACTTGCCTGTGTCATCTCGCCTCTCTGCACACTCCCTGAGGAAGTTGTCTTTTTCTTTAAAAGTGTGAAAAGTTTGAAAGAACTGGACGTACATTATTGATCCCTGGTGGGACGTTCAGAGCAAAACAGTGGCAACATCTGATGTAAAATACATCGTTCCATCTGCCGTGCTGTGCAAGACATCACGCAGTATGGGGACACGTGCGATATTACTCTTGACCTGGCTGACAGCTGAAAGTAACACAAGGGCAGGCCCTACTGGGAGATAAGTAAATGTGCTGTCTGATGACAAGAGGCAGAAAATATCCCCCGTAGTGCTTTATTTTATAACACCGTTGTCGAACAAGTCCGAGTCTAAAGGTCCTCCAGGACAAAGCATTGTGGGAAGGATGTCTAGAACTTTGCAGAATGTACACAATCTTTCCAGCATCTTTTGTGCCTCTGCTTCCAAAGAGTCAAGGTGGATTCTGATAAGAGTACCGGCCTTCATCATTACTTTATCTGGGTTCTTGGGATCGGCTGAACTAGTGTGGCTCCCTCAGCGCAATACACAGTGGAAAAACGAAGCACATTGGCTATTATAAACTGGTAAAACATCTTTAACAGGCTGCTGCACTCATGACATGACCTGAGCTGCTGGTTTATACAGGATAGTTCCTCCGCCCGAGTCCCCTGCGTCGAGCCCATCGTGGCTGAGTGCATCCAGCAGTCACCCACGATAATGGAAGACATTAATACATAAATGAACTGAGTTGTCCTTTAATAACATCATTTGCATCTTTGCTTTCGACTGATCTTTTTTTCAAATTCATGTCATTTTAAGATTAGTTCATTTCAGGTTTACTTTTTACAAGGAATAAATCATATTTCGAATGTTAAAAATGACATTTGTACTTGAAAAAAAAAATTAAAAACAGTTACTGTGTTTATATGTACTGTAAATGGCACAAAATTGCAGTATGTTTTGTTAGTAGATGATCCTAATCGACTGCTATATCCAATTTGTAGTCGCTATGTAGTGTTGTTGCTTATTTCCATCGAGCTCAACATTGCTCATCTTTGTCATATCGTCAAGGGCCGCAGTTGCTAATGTCACCTCGAATCGGCAAGTCTCACTAAAAATAAATAACTGACTGTACGGTCGCTTTATCGCGGCCCATCCATGCTTGTTTCTCAGCAGTTACGCAAAGATCAGGATTGGACACACACATCTTCATCCATGTAATCTTCAAAGGGCTGATTTGTCCACTTAAGGTGGAGAAGATAAAGAGGGTTTAGTCTTTGATAGCATCTTAAACATTTAAAGAGGGTTTGTCCTTGCCCACAGCACTGCTGTTACCCAACAGATATCCAAACGTCTCTCAAAATCAAGCCGGCAGTTTCACTTGTTTACAGTTCCACTTGTTTTCAGAAAGAGGCAAAGAGGCAATAGCAGAAATAATCAAAGCGTTAAAGTAGGGCTGGGTGATAAAGATAAAAATATATCCATATAAATATTTCATTATTAAATAAATAATTCATTGTTGTTCATCCTTTTGCATTTGGGAGATGCGTTTATCCATTTATCCGGATGTGTTTTTTTTCCGACAAGGCTTAAAGAAATGCTTTCTTTCTTCAATGAAAATCATTTAGCCAAACAGCCATTAAATTAGACTTACCAATAGAAATGAAATTTAAATCACACATTTGTCTTAATGCTCTGATACTCACGCGTCACAAAAAGGGTTGTAAAACAAGTCTAATAACACTCAATTTGTTATGAAAAAAGCCAAATGTTCCAATAAAGCACAATAAAAACATTGTGATATTTTTAATGTTGCTTTATTTTACATCACCAGAGTGTTTACACTAGATGATATATTCCCATGCATCTCTCTTTCCCCTTTTTCTCCCTCTCTCTGTTTTGTAAACCTGGTGTCTTTGCAAGGGACCACGACTAATGTAATCCCTTGTCGTACACCAGCATGCACCTGCAGCAAAGCAAAACAAATGACATGTTTATCACCAAACTGCACTGTTCCAATATGCATATTGTCTCAGCAGCAGATTAGCTGCTGTGGCATGTGAATGGTAGCTTGACCTAATAGCCTAATTGGGCTTCTGAAACGCATTAAAAGGAATGCAATAATGTTTTTCAGCCCAGCGTATTGGGTTCCCGTTCAGACAGATGACAAGTCTTGTGTGAAAGCAGCTTCAGTCAACACATACAAGACTAATTAAAGTTCTTCTCCCAGGATGGACTTTGTTAGGGCTTTATCTGATCAATGCCAGCGTACTGCAGCATCCATTTAGCATGCAAGAAACAAGAACAGGAAGAAAACGACTATAATGTTTCTTTGAATAGTCCCTGATTTTGCTATTCATGTTAATCAAATGTGATTGATGGTGATTTGCATCATCTCACCGGATAATAGAACCTTTGAAAACAACATCTTTTTAAAGCTAGCTCCCTAAAGCTTGTCTTGTTGGCCAGATGCGGCATTATTTGTCGCTCATTGATACACTATAGCCTTTCTAGAATATTTGACCTTCCTTCTTCAGCTGAACCAATTTGTCACAGCAGAGATGCTGAGATAATAGGTTTAGGTATCACGGAGGGAATCTTAGCCTTTGTTTGCTATGCTTTATTGAATCATAATGAGAAGGAGAACGAGGGTTAGTGAGCAGAAAGATGGCTGAGCTTCCATTAATTATCGCTGATCAAAAATCAGTCATGTTGTGATGGAGGAAAATCGAAAACAGCCAATTTTGGCAAACATTTCCCATGACACCTAATTACAGGAGTAACCTTAACCTAAACTTAGTCGAGACAGCATCTGAAGAACATTACCAAAAAAAAGGCTCTGAACGTCATCAGAAGAAATAGGTGAACGCAACACACATTGGGTAAATAAGCGGTGAAGCTAAGAAAACTAACATTACTACCATCTTAGACCTGCTAGATTTCTGGTTAGTTCTGGTTTAGTGTGTGTCTAGATGGTTGACCAGCACAGACATGCGTTTTATTAGGTAAATTTCAGCATGTCCTTCTGGGTATGCTGGTTATACCTAGTTAGTAGCATGTTGGATACGCCAGCATCCCAAACACAACTGGTTACCAGCTTTGAGATTCTCCTCAGGAGGGACTATAATATGCCAAATATTTTTAATGGTTTGTAAATTACTTTAGAGATTAAAGAACGGGTTATGAGTTGTTCTTTCCCTGTTGGAGCAGTTTTAAAGTCTCTTTGTAAAGGGATGCCTTTCTGGGTGGTAAATCTGTTTTTCCACTTAGGAAAAACAACAGTGGAACAGATGAAGCTGTCAGTGGAAAAGAAAAAACACTGTTCAAAGCACAATTACAGACAGAATTTTCTGGGGACATTTCATATTCATAGTACAGATTGGGCTTTTCAAGACTGATTCACAAAGAAATTATGAATTATTGACTGAGAACATTTGCTAGGTGATAAGAATCCACTCCAGTGAAGCGAAGAGGTTCTGTAGCACATTATTGAAAACAAGCGTTCATCCCCCAATATATCTCTTCAGAAATGTATAACAGTTTATAATAGAACTCATTTTCTTGTATTTGAGGCATATCTTTTTTCTGTTCTTTTATTACACCGGGACACACAAATCCAAAAAGGAAATTAACAACTAGCCGCCTTTATTTCTTTATTGAAAAGTTAACCACAGTAAAATTGCCTGGTAATTCTCACTCTCTGAAACTTTCAGATACAGTTCAATAAGCTGTAAACTTCATATTAAGTGCAGTTTGGGGTCAGCTTTTATTCTGCGTGCCAAATGGGGTTCCAACTAGCAAAGTTGAAACCCCATTTGGTTGCACGTGGCCAGATTTCTTTTGAGAAATGCAATTATTGATTACACTGTATTTTAAACCAGCATACTGATCTTGGTAAACATCTATTGACACTACTCTGTCAGGTCAAGAAAATCCCCTTTTGATGTAGACGGATCTGGGTTCCATGTTTGTCTATTGGCCTGTGAGATTTAGGTTGTCACAGGTCTTTAAGCACAGACAAACAACTGACACACACAAGTCTTTATCCAGCACACATACATCTTTCTGACTGACCAAACCACTGACCCACTCTGTCTGTCGTACGTGAGGCCCTGCTCCATTGAATAAACCATAAAGACGAGTGTTTATCACTTACACATCAAAGCCAATGAATGGTACAGTGATGAATGGAAGGGATAGTCATCCCTGTTAGAAGTGGAGGGGGTTGGTGAATCCTTGGTAAATATGACACCAATCATTAGTCTGGCTTCTTCAACACAGAATCTGCCCCTTTAACATCTTCAGACAGGCTTTAGTGGACTTTAAAGAGGCGTGAGACAAAAATGCTTTTGTTTTCGTTAACCGTAACTTGAGGGCATGACTCAGTTAAGCCTCTGTGATGGATACGGATTTATCATTATTACCATAGGAGAATTGAGACTGCACCTTTTACACAGTGCAAAAGCATAGCATGCTTTACTCTTTTGATGAGTAATCCATAGTTTAGTTTCACCTAGCAAGACTTTGAGCATCAGCGTAAAGCTTTTTCTGGCCTAGATACTTTCTGACTGACATTTGAAAGGATCAATCACAGTCTGTTCTGTCATTTAGGGGCGGAGTTTATCTGAAACAACTGATACTACAATGACAGAAATGTGTGGATGACACTCGGACTACATTGAAACACTGACTACATTGATAAAACAAAATAATGTATGTAGACAATGTAAAAAAAAGCTATAACTAATTTATCACAGATAAAACAAAGCTGAATATATAGTCTTGCTCGTGTGTATATAATTTACTTGCTACAAAGTGCCTCAAACAAAACTCTTTCAGAGTACTCTTTCAAAAGTATCTTTCAGAGATATGATGGCACTAATCTTGCTCAACTTGGCAAATCCAGTTATATTTTACTCATATTTACTTATTGTAACCGTATCTCCAGGTGTACTAGTATACGTCAACTCCCAGACGTTCTAGCAGCCAATCAGATTAAAACAGCTCATATTGAGGCGGGTTTTGCCTTTTAATGCGCTGTGCTCATTAGACAGTCAGTGAACAGACTGTGGGAGTTCTGTGGGTGTGCCCTCAATGGCTAGACTGGCCCTCTGACCCTGACAGTCCATGCACAGCAGAATATCCATGCAGTAAAAATACCATCACACTAACAGTCACAAACACACGGGTGAGTTAACAATGGGTCTGTCATTCACAATGGGTCATATTGCTTCCCCTGACACCTTTTTGCCAAGAACAAAATAGTGGAAGTGTAGATAAAACCCATAAGCTCTCCTCACATCATATTGCGAGATGTGTCAGAGCTGTGATTAGTGTGATTTTTGCACTGCATCTAATTGCATCAAGATATGAACAGATCACATCCTTAAATGTGTGTGTGTTAGGTCTGGGGGGGGGGATATCTGTTGGTTTTGAATTTAAATGAAGGATTCTTCCAAAGCTGATGATAGAACAGACACAGACGAACCGACCGACCGACCGAGACGTGCGAGACGTCTCCAGCAGAGAGACTGAGAATGTGGGATCAGTTTCACTCTCTCTCGCACCGTTCACTTCTGTTTTCGCACCTAGAGGAAGCAGCTTTTACCGCAGTGGGAGCTGCCAGCTTCAGAGTGTGCGCTTATTTAGACAATCCACATCTTTAACTTGAACATATATAAAATTATATAAATGCACATGTGACACACAGGAATGCAATGCATTTAAAAATATATTGCTTAAATCCATTCTCTGTAAAAATGCCTAAATATACACACACACACATATATATATATATATATATAGAGAGAGAGAGAGAGAGAGAGAGAGTATACTCTAAAAGTATTAGAGTACCTCTGATAGATAGACACAGAGACCACCTGCTCTTTCTTTCTCTCTCTAATGAGCACTAGTCCATCTTGCTATAGATCCACTGGAGTCGGAAAGCACATCCAGCCCCTGCTGTTCAGCACAGTTCTGCTGCTACAAATCAGTGTAAAAATTACCCACACTGCACCTTCAACATGCACGTGTGCAACACCCTTTTTTGTGTCTAAATAATAAGGTCAACACCAAAAGGCATTTACAGCCAATTTTACTTCCATAGTATGATGTATTTCTGAGTGAAACAGGATAAATCAATATGATAAAATGCAAGGCGGGGCTAAATTTGTTCCACTGGGATTCGATTGGCTTATGGGAAGTTGGCATTATATACGACAATAAAGCCAAGCCTGAATGTGAGTATGCAGTGGTTTATAGAAGACTGAGGCATCGTGGGCATCCACCATTGAGGAGGCTTTTTAGCTGGACAGGAAGACTCACGGTTAATATACTTGATGTATTTTAGTGCTAAAGCTTTTTTTTCAAATCTGTCATTATTTGCTATCATTCACTTAATGCTTCCCACATTACAGTTTTAAAACCACGTATTAAATGACCACATCTGCAAGAATACAGACAGGCTGCAAACCTATAATAGTAAATGAGCTCCTACCCAGCTAGCAGTTTTCTTAAAGTGATCAAAAACATTCCTGCAGTAACGATAGTTAAACTTATTTTACAATACATATCACAATGTAATTCTAAGGCTAGTGGAATGTTTTGAAAATGATACAGAAATAAAACCGTTTCAGTTCTTACAACCAAGCGGTAACGTTAATACAACGGTTGTTTGAGCGTTTTCAGAACATTCAAAATAACATTTTTGTTATTAGCAAATAGCTATTCTGCTATAGCTTAATGTACTTCCAGCGTAGATGTGAAGAAAAGACAGCATATGTGTTTTAGAAAAGGTGAACGTGACCATTCATTGATATTCATGTTCATTTTATATGTTTGTGCTGGTATTGTGGGTGCTATTAAAACTATATGGTTGAAATATTAACATGCACCGTGTCAGTACAGTGTGATACATTGTCAAATCAGAGGTATTAAGTCAAGCATTACAAAATTCAGATGTATGCTGAACTGCTTGGTGTTTATCATTTTTAGCATATTAATGCAAATCTGGCCCATGTGCGGTGAGACATGAGAGTGCTGGCTTTCCTGCAGCAACGCTTTGCATTAAGTGGCTTTGATTCTGTAAAACGCTGATGTAAAGGGATATGAGTGACTGCATATATTAAACCACTAACTCACCAACTCAAAGGTATTACATAATTCATAGGCACAAAATCATATGATCAGCTGTGTTGAGTGGAGGCAAAGTTATCTGCAGGATATTGCGTTGTGGGGGACGGGGGTCATTTATATGCAAGCTGGAATCCTCAGGGATTAGCGTGAACACTAGGGGGCAAACTTGAGCTTCATGCACACAATTACAAAGCAGGAGTATAAAGAAAAAGAGAAGAGGCTTATTAAACATCTCTCTCACACCATCGTTAAACTTTTCTCTTCTTGTTTTTAATCATTTCTCTCGTTATTATTAACCTTCTGTTTCTCTGCTGTATGTTTGTTGCTCTGAGGACAGTCCCTTGGATTTCCCTCCTGTTACATTTTAGGCACATCATGATCATAGTCTGACAGAGCGCTCTGTCTGACTTCATGTACATCTGTCTTCGATGTGCTATGTCAACTCAGAGATCAGACCCAAAACACTGACAGGCTTTGAATGCTGTTTATCTCTATTCAAAGGGACAGTTGATCCCCCCCAAAAAATTCTGTAATCACTTTCTGTCATGGTGAATCACAGCTGTGGTGATATTGACTGCCTTTAAACAAGTTTCCTAAACACTCCCCTCATCTGCCATAGGTTGGCCAAACAAATAGTCCCGCCCAGTTATTAGCTGAGCAAATGTTGCCATGTTGGGCTTGTTGGATGCTTAAAAGTAGTAAGAAGTAGTTGCTATTCTTACAGCTAGAGGATATAGATAAGATATATATATGTCATGTAACCTCAGGTCAACAGTGTATATGGTTGTTGCATAGTGACACACAGTGGCTAGGTGAACAGGTTTTGTGTCATAGACTTCAGCAAGACTGGAACACTGTGTTGACCAATCAGCATCCAGGACCAGAACTATCTATTTAATAATGCACAATATGAACCAGAATGATAATGAAATTTGACTTTAACCTCAGCTAGTAAACAAACAGCTAGTAGATTATGCTTAGTTTTGAAAAATTGCTAACAGGATAATTAAACATGTAATGACAGGGGTGTTTTAGCCTGGTTAGCCTGTTCTGGCTGGGTATGATTATGTTGTTTAAGCGCAGAGAAATTTTAACTTTAAGGCAAATACAGCTAATTAAATCCCCCCCCGAGTCTCCCACAGCATAGACTGCAGAATCATTAAACTGAAGGCTGGAGTTGCCCATATTAGAGGCATGAGGGAATCAAGGCTATAATGTAATGACTCAGAAGTTCCTGAGAACTGCTCTCACTGAAAGAATCCACCCATCCATTCTGGAAACCCGCATCTCCTCTGCAGGGTTACAGGGGGCCTATCACAGCCACACAAATAATATATAATAATAAAAGAAAATTGTATGGGCCGTGTGCTCTTGTCCAGTCTTTCGAGGTGCAATGCAGCATTGTTATGAATGCACTGATATGTTCAACCACGTTTTTATAAATCCAGTAATTAAAAATAATGTTTACCAAAACTTAGGTTCAATAAAAGACCAAAGGTTATGAAGAACCATTTTTTGCCTCAGAGTTCTTGAGATAACTATATGCCTCATTAGAAATGATAAATAATTATTGTTGTTTAGTCACTTTGGCTCAACTATAGCTTAACTGTGATGTCAACTATTTGCCTTAAACACCAGCAAAGGTTAACAACCCCATCTAAAATAAAACCTCTAAAAATTAAAAATTAATAAATAATATTTTTAATCTAAAAATTAATAAAAATAAATAAAATGCTCAGTGCATTGGTTTCTTGGTTCTTTATAACACCAGTTCATGTAAGCTTCCATGGGCACATAATTAAAAAAAAAACATGTTTTTCATAGTACTTTAAAAGCTTCTCATGTGGAATCAGGCAGTAGAACCAACATATATTCATATCTGATTTGAGGAGTCTGTGTAACATATTGACTTTCTGGCATCAAACGCTGGGTCGAACAAATGTCAGTATTAGCTAACATAAATCGAATATAGCCTATGCTTTCTAGAGGTACTTAGCGCTATTAGTAGCTACATCTAATAGCACTCAGCAGAGCTGCAAATGCTAATGTCTGCTGCAGAAAGCAGACAAAGTCCGTCTTTTCAGAGCTTAAATATGTCCATTTAATTCTATGATGCCGCAAACTCATTAGCATTAGCTAGCGAAAAGAACTTTCAATGTACATCACAACACATGAGAGCACAGATATGTTTCCCCAGAGAGGAAACAACTCACAAATGCTGGAAAAACATGGCAGATTGTTGATTCCAAAGACTGAGCCTCTCATTAACAAGACATTACGCCAGAAACCTCCAGCCACATGGCGTTAAGACAAAAGCTACCCCTGACAGAGTGAGATTATGCCCTGCCCATATACACTCAGTCTTATGAGCAATATGTAAACAGGTTAAAGCATTTTTTAAAAAGTACAGTATTTACCATAATTTTGACCAAAAAATCCATTGATTCATAGTTAGTGTGGTAACTTAAAAGGAAATTATAACAAAAATTTAAATGGAAAACATGAGGTTATAGTTCACCCCAAAATCGAAAATATGAAATTACAATTTGGTTAACAAAATATTTGGCTCCCCTGCGTTTTTCAATAGCAATTGCCACAATTATACTGTAAAATTTCTTTAAAATTGGGTTAAAATCATGAACATTTGGGGTGATCTAATCCAATGAATAATTAGGAAATACTGGAAACTTACTGGGAATCATGGCACATTGTTGTAGAGCAGTTCTGTGGTATAAATATGGTTTGGCTGGTCAATGCATTGCCCTGGAAAAGAACAAAACAAAACAGGTCAGAATGGTGTGACAATGCCAGCAAGGTACTTCCCTCGCTGTGTTGAGCAAATACTCAATTAGCGATGAATATTAAGACATTGACGTGCCCGCTGTTGTTTTCAGTGCTCTCACATGAGCTGAAAATGAGTTGTTCTCTATTTAAAAACACATTAGGCGAGTGAGGAAAGCTGAGGGCAGGCAGAGATTGTACACACTGAGCTGTGCTCTGGGCAGAGGGGAGCATCAGTTCACACCAGTGTAGCCAAACAGAGTGTTACAACCATCATTGGACTGCAAACCTGTTGAACCACCTTGGCATTGTTGCTTGTTTTTTTATTTTATTTTATGTTTTCGCCGTTTAATTGGACAGTGAAATGGAATCAAAATGAGAACTTAGGTTTATTGGCTCAACAGGGAATTTGACTGCACGAGTCACTCTAAAAATCAGCCATATCAATCCATTATTAGTGATATAACTTTACATACATACAAAATACAGACTTCAGCGTATACACAGAACATGTAATGTGTAAATGAAAAACGCATTATACACATTATAAATTTATTATAATGTGTATAATAAACGGAATCTGGTGGTCACGATTGTTTTAAACAACTAACACCATAGGTGAGCCAAGGTTCCCTGTTCTGGTTTATTTGATTACTTAATACTGTGTGACATCAGCTACTCAATCTAGCGCATACACGTGTTGGGGGGCGGAGTTTTGGAAGAAGTGGGCGTGTCTGATTAATGGACTAAGTCTGGCAGAAGTAACAGAGTGGCTTACATCGCTTACAGCACCTTCTAAAAGAATGAAGCAGTTATCTAGTGTGTAATGCGATATAATACACAGCAGATGTATGCGAGTCTGTTGTCTTTTGTAGCGTTGTGTTCTGTTTCAATGGTGCGGTACTAATGGGAACCTCTGCTTGAGGGAAGAGTCTGTTTTTACGTCTGGAAGTGTTTGTTTTCCTGTCAGAAGTATGCAAAACCCACTATTTTAGGTGAAGTATGGAATAAAAGTATATCTGTTCTTCTGTATCTTATGATCAGTGATGGACATGTCACACATACACAGTTTTTTTATCGATGGAGGTCACCAGGACACTGTACTGTTGACCTTAGTATGTGTTTCTGTCTTTGCAACCACTGACATTATTGGTGGGCTGTGTTACTGGCCATAACTTTTACAAATCTGATCGTGAATGAGATTTATTGTTGATAACCATAAGATGCCATTTTGTTTGGACAAGGAATGTTTTCTTGCTGCTCAAAATTAAAATTTTTGCAAGGGAAAGCGCTTTTATATTAACCGCAGCAGTATGTAATACATCATATCATGAACAAGATGAACGATTATCAATGCATGAATCAAACTCGCTCTGTGTGCCGATAATTTATGGCACGTTTCTTAATGCATCATTTTTTAATTATATCCCATATGGGGAGAGACTAACCGTATAGAACAGCAAAACTGCTCACAATAACATAAACTTCTCCCTCTTGCAAAATACTAAAGCATTGCACAGGAGAAGGATCATGTGACCTCATTTCTTCATTCCCATTGGTAGTGGCCACATCACGCCCCTGCTCATTTGCATAAGGTTTTGCATACACTTTTCTGGTAAACACCCACATTGTGGAACTGAAAAATACAGCTTATTGAAGAATTTTAGCCAATTTTTGTCACAGAATAGCAGTTTATAGCAACTACTAGCTGTCAAGCTTAAGAAAGGACAAACAAAGCTTTGTGTTCTTTTATAAAGATCATATGCCATAAATATATTCTGCAAATATTTTATGCTATCATATGATTTCAGAAGCCTCAAAATTAAGCACACAAATAGTGCACAAGGTATAGACTATGTTTATGACGCTTTTGTATGGTAATTATTTTAATTTATGGAGATAAACAGACTGCTTTGGTTTAGCAAACGCTGCATAACAAGAAAATATTCATTTTGTGTGAAGTATTCTTTTGACTCCTCTAGAGCTGAAAACTCCTCTTGTGCACAGCTTGCTTTGGAAATGCCACAGAGAAAGCACAAACAGGTGCTTGATCCTGGCATCCTCCCCAAACGACCATCTCTCTCACAGATTCGTCTCGCCGGTATATTGTTTCCTTTTATCTGATGGTCACCCCGCGACGCGGCCCCTTCGGATCGCGCTTATCCCTCACCGCGCGGCCCTATCGGAACCCACATCTGCCTCCACCTCTGTTTCACTGTCACAGCTCAGATAAACACACAGCTTATCGGCCTTCTGCGCCGCAGATATGACCTTTAAGAGAAAAGGGTGAGTGATCCATTGAGGGAACTGATAGAGGACGACCACTTCATCAGGGAACAACAGAGAGAAAAAGCAAAGGGAGGAGGAAATATGCTTGGGAGGAAGGCACTACATTCAGAAACAAGTGCATAGGAGAGAAGCACAGATTGTTTTTAAGAGGGACTGAGGATCAGGAAGCGTTTGAGGACGACATGGGTCACACAAAAATTAAAGAGAGCCATTGTAACACTCAACGTGAGAGCTGTAGGAAAGGAAGTCCTGCCTGTTACTTTAAAGTACCAATTATCTTATTGGTGCCCTCATCCACGCAAATGATCACAGCATGCTTGTACACTAGCTAGAGCAACAGGAAGAATAAATATAGTATTTTAAACGCCAATACCAATTTTGTCCTTTGAATCACCTGATATCAATCCCGATATCTATTAAGCCTTTCTATGAATGTAAAATTTAATGTAAAATCATCTTTGAATTTTTCAGCTACAGAAAACATCTTGTGACAAACATACTGTTGGTCGGCCAATTGATAAAAAGATGATAAAGATCGATAAAGTTCTTAAATAGGTCTACTATAAACCGACACGCAAAGCACATACTTTTATCCATGTTAGTATGCAAAGGTCATAATAAAATAAATAAGGAAATAAACGGATATTAAGCAGAGCTCACATGGGTAATTAAACTTAAAAAGAGTTTCACAGATGTGTTAACAAAACAAAGGTGTTTTTAAATTACATTAAAAACAGCCCCTGAAGTAACTAAATAGAAAAGTCTTACATTAAAACATATAAAATCTTTCTGTAAGGTAACTGGGTACAATATGATTAATAGTCAGTGAGGAGCAGATGTACTTTTATGAATCAGCAATACATTCTTGAAATAAAATCTATAACTTTATTCACCAACACCTGCATGGCATGGAACTGTACTTGCATGATTTGAAATAGCTGCCCAGGATCCTACCAAGATGGCCGCAGAGTGGACTGGCTTGTATTATAAATGACGTTGGAGAGATATAGGGCCTCCGAAGAGGTCTGGCCCAAGCCTCATTTCTCATCATAGCAATTTTTCTTCAGTGGATCTGGAGGTTTGTCTGAGCAGGGAAGAGCAGAGAAACACAGGCAGGGGCTAAATAATGCATATGCTTTATTTCAGCAGAGGAGTTCACAGACTCACCCATTCCGAAGTGTCCTTATTAAAACAGTGGCCATTTCTGTCCTTGTTTTCCTGGGCTTTAGTCAGAAGCACTCACATCTCCGAGATGAAAATGACTCTGAGTAGGCAGCACTGTTCCCAGTAACAAGGAAAAGCTACTCAAGTTGCTGTATGTTCAAACGTTTTCACACTTGGCTTGAAAGCTTGGGTCTGAACCCAAGTTCTGTTCCATCCCTCTCCACCCACCCCCACAGGTCTCTATTCTCATGGTGCATTTGGATCTGAACCGCGGTACATTTGCGTCATGAACGACGGCATTTGGAGATGAGCAGTTATGAGGAATTAGTACTAGAATAAGTGTGACTGCCGGCATGCAAACAGGCAGATTATACATCATCAATCACTTCTATGAGGCCAGATTGCTTGATACTAATTGAGAATCGTATCCCAGCATTCCTTTCATCAACCACAGATTTAAACGGCCAGAATACACCACGGTATGAAAAACAGCTTTCACACCAACCCATCTCTGACGATTCTGGGTGTGGAAGCACCTTTAAATTCTGCATAGCTACATCACAGAACTTGCCCTGCCCATAAACTGTAACAGGGCCTTAGCTGGCTTGGCTCAGAAATCCCCCACTACGAGAAAGGGGGGGTGGGGGTGGCTGGGCCTGTCCTACGTCAACTCAGGCCAGCTCGCCGCTTTGCCTTGTAATTGCTGGCTTACAGTGTGGACAGCAGAAACATCAGAAGAGAGACAGATGGTTCTACCTCTCACATCCCTCTCTGGAAGGGATTCAGCAGGCAAGCTGATTGAATTCAAGTGTTGAGACTCTAAGCTTGCCTGCTGCCTCAGTGCCACATTCCAGCTGAGAAAGAAGGGGATTTTGCACAAACATTTGTCTCTCCCTTCCTCTCACGGTTTCTCTCGTTTTTTCTCACTGTCTCACTCTCCGTCATATGGCTTCTGTGTTCTCTTCCTGGTCGTTGTCCTGTTTTCTCGCCCTTCCTGTTTTCCTCGCTCCCTCCAAATTGTTATTTTTTTCTTTGATTGGTCACAGTGTGAGTCATTCAACAAACAACTCCCACCTCGTTTTCACACATAAGTTGCCCCTGCAGAACTGGGACAGGCAGACACAGAGATGATGGTAGTTAAAGCAGATCAAAATAGAAGTCTTTGTACGGCACAATCTGGTCCACTGTGATTGTGGGAACCAATAATGGAGTTAACTTAGATTTTTTATATTTTTGGAAGACATGCGAATAGTGTTTGCTTGTGCAAAACTCACCACCAAGATGCCAGGGTGTTGTTGCTATGCAGTTGCTAAGGTCTTCTAAACAGTTTCAGTGTGTTGCCATGTGGTTGCTAGGGTGTTGATGGGTGGTTTCCAGGGTGTTCTGGGCAGTCGCAAAGGTGTTGTTGCTATGCAGTTGCTAACGTCTGCTGAGGGGTTTCAGAGTGTGACCATGCTGTTGCCAGGGTGTTGCTGATCTGCTGATCTGAGAGTCCATCCCCAAATCTCATTATATTCTGGTGTAAACACTTAAAAAAGCACTCCTCAACAGGTCACATGATTTGAGTAACCGATGTGAGAGACAGTATGGGGAGGAAATGAGACGCTCATAGGAAATTAAAGGGAGGAAATAGCTCTTATTACATGGCAGTCATGTCTCTCAGTTAAAAGAGCCAACAGAGTTTGTTTATTCCAGAATGTCAAAGTGCATTAGCCTTCAGATCATGTCTGTTAGCTTTAAAGCCATCTATATACTAGTAAACTCCTAACATTCACTTTCAACAGTTATGTGCATTTAAAATTTACAGACTCTCTTCCTGGAATGCGAACAAACATATTGATGACTCATACTGCACTCAATCATTTTGTCCAATAAAATGCTCTCTAAAATGAGAAAGCCCATCCCCCTTATGGCACTTACTTCAGACTAGCAGTACCGTGTAGCAAATCATCACAACAAGGAAAATAATGCCAATTTATCGACTGTAACTGTGCCAGGCTAGCATGATTTGAGGTAAAGAAGATAAATGTAAGATAGTATTGTAGTCGATTTGAAAGATGTTACTGAAACATTATCTTGACTAACAGCTTTGCTGATGTCTGTCTTCCCCCTTTCAAGCAGAGAAAAAACACACTACACAGGAAACATTTGCCTGGGGGTGTTACCAAACTTCTCACCGAGTGGACTGACTTGCCTTCAAGGGACTTTGGTTACACGCCAAAGTTTAATACTTAGCATTAGGGGTTTTGAAAAAACACCTACTGCGGCAAAATAGTTCAGAAAAGCAAGACCTGAACATAATGCACTCAATAGTCTGCAATGTGAAGACATGAAAGCAGTCCGATTTTTTCAGGTCAATTTTCCTCCAGGGTGTTTACGCCTAGTAAAGTTAAAGAGATCAGTGCAGGCTGAGCTAGAAACTGAAGATGATAACAGTGTTTGGCTTATCGGTGTCACAAATTTAACAACCTCATCACGCAAACAGGGGGTCAATATCACTTGACTACTGACTGCAGGTCTTGTTGAGAGGCTGTAATGATCTGAACCTGTTGTCTACGACTTCCTGTGTTCTTTTGTTTCTTGTTCCCAGTGGTCTGTTCAACTTATGGTACTAACCCTAACCCCTTACCCCTAACAATCTACTAATACTCAACTAATACTCTAATGAGTATGTTAGTTAACGTGTATATTCAGTATTACTTATAGTAAGTAATGTTACAGTCAAGTAATGTTTAAAGGGGACCATCAAAATAAAGTGTAACCTTATGGTACGGTCACAACAGGCTTTGAATGTGCAAATGTACAAACTAACATATTTTTTCAACAGACGGCACATTCTAGAGCCTTCTAGAGCAAAACACTTAAGCATCCCACAGTTACATACACATAGATGGAAGTCTAGTGTGATTGTGTGACTAGTCTGTATAAGCCCTGATTCATGTTACCTTTTATAAATAGACTCGGCAAATGGATTCTAAACAAGCTTGCATATCAGTTACTTTACAGTTTATTATAACCCTATACCTGGAGTCTCTAGGGCTGGTCTGAGGCCTGTTTTTCTTTCCTAAATACATCTTGAGCTCTACTGTACTTCTGAATGAACTACTGGTTACGCATTACGAACAAACCTGCAGTTTTGTTTAATTAAGCAGCTTTACACAGATTTGTCACACACTGAACTTTCATGGAATTTTTGCGTGGATGTCATTTGTGCTTGTGCAACAAAATTAAAAGCAAAGGATGTGCATTAGGTGCAACTGATTTATTGCGCTGCCACAGAGAATTATGGGAAAAGATGTTTGCTCACAAAAGCATGTCATCTCATAAACCAGCAGAATGAGTAGTGCTTTATTACAAGCTTTGTTGCCATTCTTCATTAGCATTACACAAATGTGAAGACTAATTTATATGTCATTTTCACAATACCAATGTCATTCTGTCATGTTTCTGGCACACAAAAAATCCCTTTGATAAATAAAACATGGTTATTCAAGCATTCAAGTGCACACATCCCACTATAGGGTTATGACATCACTTACTGCAACAGTAGCATGCTAAACATGTGCTGTGCTGTACAACTGCTCTATAAACTTCAATTGTAAGGGCACTAGTCAACAGCATTTTTAGTCATTCAGGTGAGATGTTACATCAAAACCATAATGACTGGTAACTTTTACCCATAATTCTATGTTACTGACTATTTATGGATTCACCATGTTAAAAACAGCAATTCTGCAACATTTGCCGTCTATTATAACAGACAAATGTGTAGCTTTAACAATACATCATTTTAGGGAAAAAAACATACTGGGAAACATTAAATTACAATTTGAATATAAAAAGGAATATTGAGTTTTCTCTTTGTGATTTGTCTAATAATTCATACATCAGAGGGTTAAGATCGGCGGTTTGGTATTTAAACCCGTTTTAAGATGGTTATAATGAAACCCTAACCAGAATCTATTCCCAGTATGATAATTAGGAGCCTCCAGCTTTGGGTTATTGGAAAGCCCACACCTCTCCACACCACTCTAAGTGCTTCTAGAGGCTGTTCTCATGCTGATCTGACATGAAACATTACTCACATTTCATTTCATTGTG
This sequence comes from Botia almorhae, assembly GCA_036877575.1. Classification (NCBI taxonomy): domain Eukaryota; kingdom Metazoa; phylum Chordata; class Actinopteri; order Cypriniformes; family Botiidae; genus Botia; species Botia almorhae. The sequence continues at coordinate 267,857 of JAZGTJ010000033.1, read as the reverse complement.
ATTAACTAGGATTTGTAGGGGAAAAACTCAATCCAGATTACATTTACACTCATACAGAATCTTAAATCCAAAGCGACTCACTGTGCATTTGAGGTATACATTTCATCAGTCTATGCACACCCGGGAATCGAAACCACGACTCTGCCATTACGAGAACCATGCTATAGTTACTCTTGCAGATAATAGGTAAAAACCAGATGTGTTAACGGAGGGCAGCATGTCTCAGACATCCTCTGCTCAAGGGTATCTGAATCAGCCTTTTAGCGTGGCGTGCTGCACCTTCAGATTATATGTCTACATGAGCGATGCCATTTCATGTTGCATGAACACTTCATTTGATTTCATTAGTACAAGTGATCCTGCTAAAAGAGGAGAACAAAGATTTTCGTTTGGGGACGCGTTTTAAAAGCAGTTTGGAAAAAGAGTTTGTAATATATCAGAGTCACCCCTGCAGAAAATCCAGGGATTGAACATTTTCTACCTGGCTTGTTTCCAGTGAGGCACATCATTGTAGGTAAACGTCACGCTGTGTCTTTCGAATATAACAAAAGACTGAGCATGATTCAAAGATTCAAAGCCTTATGCAGGCATAACTTGTTTACATCTATCACTATATATGTGGCGCTCCCGAAAACCTGATTCTGATTGGTCAATTCTGGCATGCTGTAGTCAAATGTTTTCCACAATCTATGCTGGTTTACTGTGTTATATATTCCTCTCTTATTTTTTTGTTCTCACATGAAAATATTTTTAATTCAAATTAGTATTTAATGTCTTTTTATTAATTAGGTAAGCAGTCACGCAATAAGCAGGGAAATGTGAAGTCAGTCGGTCATTATCACAAAATAAACTCTTTCATAAATGACACAAGACTATCAGAATGTACATTTTCCCTCACTTGTGTTGCTACATTTATTCTGTTTAAGCTCTGCTAAATTGTGTAATCTGATTGGCTTGTGGAGCAGGCAGACAAGATGTCCTGTGACATGATTGGTTATAAATCATTCTGGTTGAATCAGCAGTAAAGAAAATGACTTTCAGAGAAGAAGAATGTTATTAGGTATGTTTTGAAAGATTATGAAAACACATTCCTTTATGAATTAGGTACAAAGTGACCTCCGAGATTTATTCATAAAGATAGTTTTGACTATCAATCTTTTTATTCAATCTTAGATTTTATGCCATCTTTAAAGATGGGCAATGCACATGTTCTCCGTTGCTCATCCCTATGACCAGAGTTGGAGGCGAGGCTTGAAAAAACATTCTGGCAAGATAACTGGACACATGCTGATATTTGTGTTGCCTGGACACAGACAGAAAAACAAACACACAGACTCTATCTAGCCCCAATTTTCACCCGTAGTCACACACTGGATCATTACCGAGTCCCACTTCATTACCCCAACACACTCACACATGCACTGTCTCATTAGACTCTTTGTAATGTCCTGGCTAACATTACTCAGCTGTTTGTAAATGGCACAGATTTGCTGCTGTTGTGCTTCATCAGCACAGTGCATTATAGAGGAAGCATGCAGGAGGGTAGATAAGCAGGTTTTCCTGAGCCTAGGTGCAGCACAATATACATCAATGACAGATAGGTAATATTTCTATAAATGGGACACTAGCCACTTAACGCACAAAACCTAAAAGCTGCTGGATTGATTTTTTTCAGTTAAGACACTATGACGCTCACACAAGGAAAGGATGTTTGTATTTTATATGTATTGGTATCACAAACACACCACCAAAATGCCTTTAAAACGCACCAATGTCATTTACTTTAAAGTTGCAATCCGTAGCTTTTGCCTCTCTATCTACGATTACTATTTGCAATCAAAAAAAGTTACAGATTGCAACTTTAACCAGAAGTATAACAGGCTGCTATTAGTTTAAAACGAAATGCTTGGGCACGGTTGCGCTGAATGTCCACAATGTTATGTTTGCTAGCTAAATGAAGATAATAGATTTTCAATACTCATGTCACACAGGTCCTCAAGTAAGCAGTGTCCAATAATTGCATCAGATCCTTCAGAACTAACGGACCTCTTATGTCAGAGCGCTCCAACCTCACAGACACTTCAACTGCTAATGTTACGCATCACTACATGATGTTACAGGAAGTGTAAAAACTTCTTAAAGGAACAGAAATTGGAATTCTGTCATTACAAAAAGCCAGAAATGATTTATATGCAATGTGTGAAATTGCTTACTGACGGATGTTTGCTCTAACGTGAAACCTATTCATTGCTTAGCACTGTAAATGTTAAAATAGGCCACACAAAGAAAAACAAACACAGGTTTATCTCGGCCCTTTTTTATCTACTGTACACGGTGACCAATTAATGTTAACCAAAGCACAATTGCACATTCTCTTTCATTTTCTCACTCATCTGCACTCTCATATCACAAAAACACACACAGGCCAACAGGATCAAAACAATAACTCAGCAGTAATGATGGAGCGGCTCTTGAATTGTGTGGTGCTGAATCAATAGCTCCTACTTTCCTTCACACTGGGGTAATGCATTTCCCCCCTTAGGCTGGCAACCTTGCAAATACAAAATTGAATTTTATTGCTAATAAAAGCTATGGGGAAAAGGGAGAAGACAGTTAGTCAATGCTAAGGGAGAAAGAACATCATTTTAATGGCGCTGTGAATGGTTCATTTGCCATGTAATTAAGGGAAGATCTGAGACAAGATTCAATAAGATAGAATATACAAAGGAATGGCTTTATGCATAGGTGAGAGGGGCAGGGGTTAGACAGGAAGGACATATATGGCCTTGGAACTAGAGAGAAGATTTGTTCAGATTGAATATACAAAAAATAGCTTTATGCATAGGTGGGAGGGGCTTAGACAGACAGGATGGCAATATATATACTTGGAACTAGAGAGACGCTCGATCAGACTGAATAAACAAAAGAATGGTTTTATGCATAGGTGGGAGGGGCTTAGACAGACAGGACGGACTTATATGGACTTAGAACTTCCTGTGATTAAAAACTTAATAATTGGCCTTCATTTCATACAAATCTGAGCACTTCAAACTTAAGGAATTATATTAAAATAGTTTGTTTAATCTTAAATGAATAAACTCTTAATGCTGGCAAATATGGAATTAGAAACAGCTACACATCCTCAGAGCATGTCAACACGAGGAAGCAAAATGTTAAACTGACGAGACAGTTCCTGACAAGTCAAATGTCTGACTATAAAATATTTAGCAGTTGTGTGCAACCACAGGCCCTAAGCCATTCAAACTCTCATTCTGAGACCCAGCGCAAAGACACTTCTCTGTTTCATAAAGTCAGTGAATGGACGTGATGAATACACTCTTAATTCTTAATGATGAATATGAGATGAACACACTGATCTGTTTTTACTCTGGATACTGTGTGTCAATAACAAAGTAGCTCAATGCTACAAGGTAGCTGAATGATTGTTAATCTTTAATGACACTCCTCTTAAATTAAAGATAAAATTGAGATTTCTGATACTGTAGGTCCTGCCATGACCAAAATACATTTGTAGGTGCAGAAAAGTTTCTTTTTATGTTGAATTGTCATGAAAACCTGGAATTTTATGATTTTTTGATTTCCAAGCTTGAAAAATATGTTTTCATGATCAAAAGTTTAAATTAGTGTTATGCTCTGCTCTAAAGACATCAGTCTGGCTTTATATTCTTTTGAGAGACTCCTAAATGTTTATTGGTTTGGAATATTTGTACACTAATAAGTGTAATTATTTAAATGTACCGCTACACACACGACAGACCTCCAGCAACATCATAAAATAGTCCGGTCATTAACAATCACTAACAGCTTGGAAATGCATTTTTCAAACGCTGAGGTCTGTCACATGACGTGTTTATGTGACATTTGGAGCAACCCATGCCTCATACCTTCTCATAAACCGCCTACAGAAACTGGGACTCTTCTGACAGAATATGGATTATCTGATCACACGAGTTTTATAATATATGCATCGTTTTAAAAAAACTGACAGAATGATGAAACGCGAGCATCCCTTAAAAAAGGCTTGTTGTGTACATAGTCAATTCTTCTTGGACTCTGAAGCGTGCTATTTTTAAAAAGCCGAAAAAATAAAGCGCTGCTTTGGTCGCGTATTTGCATAGCGTGGATGATTCCGAGCATGTAGAACAAGGGACAAATTCGTTGTTTTATCCTAAGGACAAAAAATAAACCGCCAGAGTTTAAAGCCGCAATTTTAAAAGCTGTTTTTTTTTTATTTGAGTGCCGGCATAGTAGCGTTTTCTGAAAAGACCTTTTACACACAAAAAGTCTCTTTTCAGGAACCCATAAAAAACTACTTAGAAATGAAAAGCTTGTATTTCACACTGCATGCTTTATAGAGTGTTGTGGCTGTGAAGAATTTGAGCCATATCACCTAACCTACAGCTTACCACAGAGAGAGAGAGAGAGAGAGAGAGAGAAAGAGAGCTACTAGATTCTCTCGTTCAAACACTTCATCATGGGAGCTCAATATTGACAGCTCAACATCGCCATTCTGCTATTTTATTCAGGGTTCGTTGAAACTTAATCGTTGCTGATCATTATGATAGCACGGATGCCACAGGTGGACACAGGGAGTGAAATCTTGGCACCGTGGGCATTAATTGCAATAATGTACAATATTGCAATAATGTAAAATATTAATTGCAATAATGTAAAAAAGAAATCATGTAAATTTGTCACATTTTACAGTACAGAATCTTGGTTGGATCCAATGTTAAGTGCCTGTGTTGGCCTGTAAAGTTTTAAAGGGTTAGTTCAGTCAAAAATGAAGTTCTGTTCACTGTGTTCACATCATTTATTCATCCATGTCGTTCCAAACCTGTGTAGCTTTCTGTTTATTCTGCAGAAAGTAATTGAATTGAATGAACATGCGGTTGAGTGAATTCAATACAATGGCAGTGAATTGTGAATTACTTTAATGCTTTATAAAGCGAAAGGAGGCATTCGGTTAACTTATTATTAAGTTGCATTTATTTGTATAGCTCTATTCACAATGTTTCGATGCATTGTTACAGAAATGTATACTGTAGTTTCTTAATTGAACTGTATTGTACGATATTGTACTGTACTGTAATTGTAATTTACATACTGCATTGTGGGCGCTCAGTTTTGCTGAAAATTATTTGATTTTATGGTTTCCCTATAGCACACGATCAAGGTTTAAACACTTTCATGAACAAGAGCAATGCTGACGGTATTACTGTAAAATGATTCACATATATATCTGATATATCAGATCAGATTGTCCAGCATTTGGACAGTGATGAGTAAAGATAAACTGCCCTTGTGCTGTGTTTAATCAACTGGATTCTCATTCAATCATCTCCTTTATGTGCTCTGCAGAAAGAAAATACAGTTTAAAAACAACATAACAAATGAAGAGAATGACAAACTTCTGTACAGCAGCCATTACAAGACCTTAAAGGTGCATATAAGTACAGGAATTATTACTGTACTAGAAAAACAAATATCCTAAAGAATAAAATGTATGCACAATCAATTCCAATTAGGTGGGGCCCAGATAACACTGGGTGTTTAGCCCTTAGGAATACCCGCAGCTAACAAGCCAAACATTTGTCTTCATATCTGCTTCTTATACATCACTTCCTGTAAAAGAAGCTATTCTGTCAACTGTCTGTGCTCCAGAAAATGACCGGTTGTTGACCCCTTTAAAGTAACAGCATCCCCTCTGTTATCTGTAATGAAGATTAAATACGCAGAGAAAAATTGATGCCCTCTGGGACAGCAATTCCATCATAATTAAACATTTTTGTATTTATTTATAAGTCAATTTCCAATTTGCTCCCAATGCACAACTATTTAAACTCATTGCTACGTTACATTTTCAGTCACTTTGCCACCTAAACCTGAATTAACATGTTTATCTGCCAGTCCAGGATCTCATTAAGTTAGGCGCCTAGAAAACGCCTCTGTCAGTCTTGAGGAAGCTGGGGGATTTCCAACGTGTGTCTTGACTCACAGAAAATCAATAGTTTAACATTATGATAAAAGCACTGTGCTTGGCACACAGCTGAATTTATTTTTCATGGGAATGGCAGCGTCGAGAAGCATTTTAATTTTGACAGATCTGTTCATGGGGTTTGCTATCTGAAACAAAACGTGTCTTTGTAGTAGTGTAAATATGCTGGATCTCACCTGAAAGGCACAGCGGGGAGTCCAAGAAGCAACTTTGAAACTGTTGTTTGCCAAGTAACAAGCTACTTATCAACTAAAGTGGATCACTACACATACTGTTGAATCTTATCACAAACTGCGTGTGACGTTCCTCATTTGCACGTCGCTACACATTAAACAGTAGCTAGCTACAGAAGTGTTGAGCTACATTGGTGCTATCTGTTTTTAAATACCACATGGTCCAACAATCTCTGACTGATAGATATATGTAGATATATAGACAGATATATAGCTATAGATATACATACAGATGTAGATATATAGGATAAATATATCCTTTTATCCTTATAGTAACAATCAACACAGTATTTACCTCAAACAGAAAGTGTCTCAATTATAATTACACAATAATTAAACATGTACAAATGTAACAATAAATACAATGAACAAAACTACAAAACAAATAGCATATCTAAGAGGAGAGATTTTCGGATTGGAGGTTTTGCTTAGCCATAGACACTGAGGTATCTACTGTAACACTTGCTCTAATACAGTTTAGATACATTAGATAGACCGAATCCTAAATATTAGGCCTCACAACCCAAATAATTTATGCCATGTTAGCACGGATCGTATTTGAATTCTAAAACAACTTGTTTATGACTTTGCCGACTCCCGATGAGAAACAGTTATGAATATAAAATGATTATAGGTGTGTTTTTGTTTTGTCTTATAATCCATGTGGAGAAACGTGGGCTTTTGAGAAATGGGTCGGAAAATCATAATTGTTAGATGAGAGGAGGAGAGGAGTAGGAGGAGGAAACTGTGAGGAAAGTAAAAAACAAAGGAAAGTTTTACAGACAGAAATAGATAGAGTGTTATAGCCGAACACAGGAAACATTCATATTTTTGACATAGTAATCCAGCTGGGTGTTTTGGACCAATCTAAAAATCACATCTTCCAAAGTCTTTCTCACTAGTCACTTTAAAATGTTTTTACTGTGTCTATATAAAAAAATCGATAATCAATTTCAACTGAGCGGTCTTCGGTCTGAAACGTACTCTCGCAAGTATGTGAACGCACACTCATCGTTATGTTTCAAAACGTGTCCGATTGTAGGCTGTTTCTGGATGACAGTTGTAAACCTAAGTATGTGCGTACGCTTGCCTTTATTTAGTTTTCCAGCAACCTGCTCGACTCTCGGTTATTCATGAACCATCTGGTGAACTTAAGGCATGAGGGCCAGACAGCAGAAATCAGAAATAAGTCCGGATCTACTTCACTTTGAATGATCAATGATATCATCTGCATTCCACACCTTATACTCACCGATACTGCAGAAACCTCAGACATCTGTTGTCCTTGAGAATTCATTAATCACTCAGGTCTTAATGTTTCCTTCTTCTTTCTCACCTCCCTTGCTCTACTTTCTCCTGCCCAGCAACATTATTGCATGTGTGTCTTTTCAGCTATTCTGCATGCATTTCTTCAGCTCTTCTGCACGCATTAATTTCTTCAGCTCTTCTGCACGCATTTCCTCAGTGCTTCCGCATGCATTTTTTTTAGCTCTTCTGCATGCCCCATCTATGCCCGCAACTCTCCAGTTCTTCTACGTGCGTGTTTTCACAGCATGCCCCATTAGCCCCTCTGCATGCATCTCTTCAGCTCTTCTGCATGCATGCCCCTTCTGCATGGCCATCAGTTCTTTTGCATGCATGTTCTATCATTTCTTTGTTCTTGTTATCTGGTGTCTTCTTTATTGATCTATAGGATGTATGATAAACAGTTGAAGCCGTCTTAAAAAAGAACCACATTTTTACAAAAACACACACATATCTTACGTCCACACATATGCACTTCAGTCTTGATGTTAATTGAACTGAACTTCAGTGTGGTGTCTTGTAAGTTGACAAAAACACATGAACTCATGATCACTATTTTTCCCCCTTTTCTCTTGCCTTTCTAAACTGGCATTTAATTCTGTGGTTAATTGGCCTTTCCAAAAAACATCGGAATGAAACCAGTGGGTGCAAAGAGGCTTGACATTTTGTAAATTTTTATTTTTATATTTTGTTGCATGATTAAGATGTTGGCACAGTCACTAATTTGCTTTCGCAGTAATGAGTCTAATTATGTCAACTGTCAGGAAGTGAGTAATCCTGTAAATTCATGCAATGCAAAAAATGACGTTATGAATAATTAACTGTAGGCCATACTCACAACTTAAAGGTCCTGAGTTTGAACTCATTAACCATTTGTCAATTACACTAATTCACAAATTAAACAAAGCAAAACTATGAAACCCTGCCGGTGTTACCTAGCCACAGCACTTAGATATACAATCTTGCATTGGTTACGGTACTGTACCAAACTGTAGTGAAGTTACATGCAAATGTTTTACAGTAACAATAGTGAATTTCAATACCTCAGAAACCAAACAGCATCCAATTCATCCACTTCAAGCCCAATACACTGTAGGTGGTCTGAGGGAAAATGGCAGCTTTCATATTCATTCGCTGGTGAGCGCGAGATAAAAAACACGGTTGAAAATATTGTTACATAAACTCCATATGCCAGAGTCATATGCATATGAGCTATCTCTACCTCTCTCTCTCTCTCTGTGTTATACGCACCATTATCTCAGGTTCTTGCTCTGTATTCTGTTTCCTTTTGTTTCCCACACAAAACATTCAATTAGACAGAGGAAAAATATCCTTGATTTTTCCTCCCTGTTTATCAGTGGTTTATTTGCTCTCCTGTGGAGTCTTTTATATCGGGATGAGAGCTTTTCACATAAGTGGGGAGTGAGCAGCAATCAGTGCATTTTATGCAAAGCTGAATGCAGCGTTCAGCTTGTCAGTAATGAAAGAGGGAGGTCCTCTGCATGCTCAACCACTCTTTCTTAATAAGCACGTCAATTGAGACGGCAGTTTGGCTTGCATGCAATACGAGTGAGCTGGTGACTTTAACAGCACTGTTTATAGGGGATTTTCTTGAGTTTAGAAAAATACCAGAGGTAATGCAAAACTAATAGCCTGGTAAACAGTTCGACTATTCAGCTGTAAGAGAGAGAGAAGACTGCAGGCTGAAGTTGCCAGCTAACAGCTAACGTTCGTAACGCGTTGGCTAACATTCACTAAAAGTTTTCTCAATGTTATCAAAATCTTTTTTAACGTTATTTATATCAAAAACGTTATTGAGAAGTTAGTGGAACATTTAAAAAACTTTACAGAAATAAAAACGTTGGAATTTACGTTCTTAAAACCAAGCAATAATGTTAATACAAGGAAAAAAACCTGGACAGTTTAAACCTTCCTAGAACTTTCAAAATAATATTTTAACGTTTTTGTAACTTGATGAAAACATTAGGGAAATCTAAAATCGTTAGCTGGATGGCAGGCATGCAAATAACCTTTTATAAACAACCCTGTTTAGCTGCAGTTTTAAAGGCACGATCCCCTTGACAGAAAAGCCAAGAAACAAAAATAAAAAAAGACAAAGATAAAAAAAGTGAGGCTTCTAACTGGGATTAGAGGAAGGAGATGTGTGACTGGCATTCTGATAGAGAACTGGCAGAAAACATCGAGTGGTTGCATGTAGTCGATGTCGCTACCAAATGGCCTTTACAGTGAAGGGCGACCGGCAATAAAGGACACGCACACGCGGCTGTCCAGGGGACGAGACAGTGCGCTGAAATAATTGGAGAACAGCACATGACATTTTCAGCAGCTTTACTCAGCACTAAATAGATGAGAGATGCAGAGGAACCGCAAGGTTAGCGCGGTCGGCTACGGATGAGAAAAAGTGAGCTTTGAAAATGGATCTCCGATGTGCATTGTGTGGGTGGGGATAGTCTGCTAATGACTAGAAGATAAAAAAGGAGGTCTGGTGGATTCATGAAGCCTAACATTTCAAAGCTCGGCAATAGAATATTTTTATCGGCAGAGAGGGTGAGAGAGAAGCGCTGTGAAGCAGAAAGACGAAGCAGGAGAAGAGGCCTGACAGCTCACTGGTGGAAGATGACAGAAGAGAGAGTGAGGGAGGGAGAGAGGGAGGGAGAGAGAGGGAGAGGGAGGGAGATATTTGAGGGAAAGTGTAACACAGGGATGCTGTCAAGCCTCAAGCAAGCTCCATTTAACAAGCTGCTAGATTGAGGGATGGAGGAGAATTTAGGGAAATTGGTGGAGGATCTAAGAGATGTTGCTGCACATCCGCAGTGTGACTCCTCTGCATGGAGCGCGGTGCATGTGAAAATAACTCACGTGGGTTTGATTATGTAAACATTACTGCCGAATGAGGAGGTGTCATGCGAATCGAGATATTATGAGGCATAAACATATAAACAGTAGCCTATAATGTTCACAATGGATGAGCGATTCAAAATGTTTGATGACATTTCAGTCATTGCCATGCCAGCTAACAATTTTAGGTTGTAAGAATGTTTTCCTAATGTTTCCAATAAGTAACAAAAGTGTTTTATGATGTTATTTTAAAAGCTCTAGGCACATTCAAAACATCCAGTTTTTTAGATGTTTTTTTCATAACTGAAAGAAAATTGAGATAACTAATTAAACTGATTATACATGATATTAGATTAAATTATTATACATGATATTAGCTGATATACTGCAAACATTGACAGACGTACAGACTGAGGGACAGACATACAGACAGACGGTCACAAAGAACAGTTCTGAATGTTTCCCTGCATCAAGCTCACAATGATGTATGATGGGGACATCGTTGATGGATGCGTTTTATCACCAGGTTTCCTGAATAATGTCTGACTTTAAAAACCACTGAATAAAAACAACATTTGTTATCTCTCTGCCTCCCGTAGATAAACCCCCAACCAGAAACATCCACACACACACAGAGACCACTGGCCTTCAGATCAGGGCTGAGCAGAGACCATCTTATCTTCCTGTAACACTCCACAGCCACTTCAATCATGTTCGCCCTTGCTACTCCACCAGGAGAATCAAATCTAACATCCAGAGCCATTTCCCTGGCGCTATCCCACCCTTCAAACACCCACACGGCACTTGCCTGCCCCTGGACAAACTAAATGTCAGACCTTATACCATGTTGGAATGTGATTAGCTCCATCGGTCCTATTAGCACTTGCTAATTTCGTGCAAGGCTCCCTCCTATGTTTCATTTATCAGTCCTCTCAATTGGCTGGCTTTTGGGTGGGAATTGGTCCCGGGGCACACATTTTTTGCCAGCAGCATTCACACAATCCAGAAGAAGCACACATAGGTAGTGCACTCACAGGCGAGCAGCCATTTTGCAGTGTAATGTGTAATGTGGAGAAGAACAGATTTTATAGCCTTATGTTGTTTTGAAATGACTTGTGGTAGATTTATATTTTTCCCTTTTATGGATAAACATGCAGTCCATTTTTTTCATCTGCAATCATCGGCCATGAAGCCCTGCTGTTAACTCTGAATTGTAATCACACAGAGAGATTTACACTTTGCTGTCCATGAAATGTAAAGCCACTTACGACACACTTAATGTATGAATTAGGGGTGTAACAATAGTCAAAAATGAAAAAAAAACATAGTAATAAAACACCCATGGTACCGTGTTGAGGTTGACTTCACTTTACATTATGTCCCAACACTAAATTTTCTTCCTTGACATTTGATTATATACCAATTAGTACACTTTTAACAACTAACACAATTTTTCCATTTTAAACTGACAAGCAGATTTTTACATTTAAATTTTAAAAATCTGTTCAAAAATGGCTGTATAAAAATGACAACAAACAAAATAACATTTCATCACGCAGAATGTAGCTGCTGTCTTAACCTCAAAATGACCCCTCGTCTTTTTGTCTTTCCTCAACAGGTGGTCGCCTCCTCTGCCTGGTGTTATGGCTTAACCTGGTGCCAGTGATGAACGGGTGCCCAGCAAAATGTGTGTGCTACAGTGAGCCGAGGCCAACTGTGGCCTGTCAACAGCAGGGTCTGTTCTCCATTCCCACTGAGATTCCCGTCCGTAGCCAGCGAATATTCCTCCAGAGCAACAAACTTACAGTGGTCCGATCGACTAGCTTTAGTTCTGTGCATAATCTTACGGTTCTGTGGATGTACTCAAATAATATTAGCCATATTGAGGCGGGGGCATTTTACGGGTTGGAGAGACTGGAAGAATTAGACATCGGTGACAACAGCAACCTTCGGATCATAAGCCCCACTGCGTTTCGGGGTCTGACAAAGCTGCATACCCTTCACCTGCACAGGTGCGGACTGTCCGAGCTCCCGGTTGGAGCTTTCAGAGGACTGTTCTCTCTTCAGTATCTGTACCTGCAGGATAACAACCTTCTAGCCCTGCACGATGACACTTTCCAGGACCTGGCTAACCTTACCTACCTATTCTTACACAACAACAAGATCAAGGTCGTGACCGATCATATGTTGCGAGGCCTGATCAACCTTGACCGTCTGCTCTTGCATCAGAATCGCATCATACACGTGCAACAGCGGGCTTTCAACGACCTTGGCAAGCTGACCACATTGTTTCTCTTTTACAACAACCTCACCATGTTGACAGGAGAAGCCATGAATCCTCTAGTTTCCCTCCAGTATCTAAGGCTCAACGGAAACCAATGGATTTGTGATTGCAGAGCCAGGCCATTGTGGGACTGGTTCAAACGCTTCAAAGGTTCCAGCTCTGAGTTGGAATGTCACCTGCCAACCACTTTGACTGGGAAAGACCTGAAAAAACTTAAAAGTGATGATCTGGAGGGTTGCGTAGATGCTCCATCCCAGGTCCAAACCAACATCTTCAACACCAAGGCACGTTCTGGAAAGTTCCTCTCACTCGATGACCCTCTGATAGAAAGCATTCCCAGGTGTTGTCTTTCAGATAATGACAAATCCTCCATTATCTCCAGCAAATCTCTCCCTGATCCTTCATCCTACAACAACCGTCAGATCACCAACAATCCCCTGAAAGAGAAGGAGAACATTTCTAAGACCAAGTTACGTGAGAGTGAGCGAACAAAAAATGACACTCGTAATAAGCAGAGTCTGAATGATGGTCCTTTGGGAACCCTCTCCAACAACCTTGACCAGTCCTTGGACAAAATGAACCCAGAGCTGCTGGACAATCTGGAGCCTTCTACAGCGCCATCTAGAAAGAAAAAAAAGTGCTCCAAAAAGCCCAAATCAGACCAGTCGTGTTTAAAGGGTCACGGATCCACCATCAAAGTATTGGGCCTTCTTTTTATTCCCATGGTCTGGTTTTCCATGTACCTGTCCTAGTTCATACACACGCCCATCAGTTTGCTCTTGACAATGACACAAAATACCTGCAGTAGCCTACGGGGACAGGCAAAGACAATGAAAAGGGGGTTACGAAGTTACCCCGCGTGGTTGAGAATAAATCAGTTGCAAAGCTAAAGACGTGTTACCAGAAATGAATGCCTTTACAGAATACAACATGAGATCTAATGTATATAAAACTTGGTGCCCAAATGTTTGTTCAATGTACTTTTAATGTGCTGTGTTTAAGCAACACTGCGGAGAGTTCCCTATTCCCATCACTTAAAAAATGCTTCTACTCAGAACGTGACTAATGTAGATGAACCACAAAAAAATTCCTTAAACCATGACTAACGCAGAACGCCGAACGCACCCAGGAATGTTGCAGATATGACACTGAGGGAAGTGACATGATTTTATTCCCTATTTTCTTTCTGTGATACATTTGTTCTATGCTGTTTTTTATGTTTCTAAGTATTTCAGTAAAGACAAATGTTTAACTCTCCCCAAACATGTGCTATGTTCTGTTTGAGTCCTGACACAAACTACAGGTGGCATCTTTGGAAGGAATGCTGTCTAAGTTGTTCACTGAAATTGCGATGGCATCATAGATATGCATTTTATTTTGCTGGTGTACAAGCATAAATATATGACAAATAAAATATCTCATTTTTTACAGATGGCTTCTGATGAGCTATGTTACTGCATTTAACAGGGTACGGGTAATAAAATTAACACAGGGAATAAAGAATCATTTCCATGTGCTTACGGAACCTCATTTTGATTGAAGTCACATATTCCTGCTCATTAATGGACTTTAATGAATCTCATTAAAAAACACACTTGCTAATGATTTGTCCATGTGACATTTAGGAATGTAGAATATCAAGCTTGTCACGACATAATCAGGAACAGTGGAATTGATGACGATAAGCATCAACAAATGATAATTCAAATTAAGTTCAGCAATGATTTATATAAGCAATACACCTTTATACACAAAAAATTAACATTTTCAAGCTTTATATCATGGGATTACAGTAGAAATAACAATAACCAGTAGGCCTCATACAACTACTATTGTAGTCCATATCATAACTAGTAACAAGGTCAACAAGCTGATGAATGCATAACCTATTTTGCTGATAAGTGATTTCCTACTAACATAACTGGACTATAATATATTTAACGTGGAGACATTACCTAGCTGTTTCTAAATAGATTTAAGAGATATCTAAAGTACATGCTGACCCGTGCAGCTCCTTTGTATGGTACCGCAAAACAGAAGTGTCACAAGCAGACAGGACAATCTCTAATCTGTTGTACCTACTGACAAATGCTCAAGTATGGGTCATAGACCATCACCCTCTAGGAAAGCATGCTCTGTCCTCTCCCATAAACAGATGGCGGGCCATGCTGGGATTGTTTGCGGATGACGACCTATTGCTTTGTCAAATCTGGCAGGCGGTCAAGATATCGTCTATGGTTTCCGACTACTTCTGCACTGCAGGCGTCTGGCACAGACGCGAAGCACACTTCAGTGGAGATACCATCAGTCGTATGGTATACTAAACACAATCATGTCAGCTTGCTTACACCCCATGTACACTGCTAGTGACGTTCGGAATTAGAACGCTCCTGTTATAATAAATAAAGCTGTCTTCCCTGCCGGCAAGCGACATCCCGAACACGAGTTTGCTGTTGATTACTCGCCTCCCGAAACACGGTGGGCAACCAATGGTGGACAATTGAGAGGCCTTGGTGATGTCATCAAAAAAGAAAACGTGTTTTTACAGGCGGAGCTTGTTGTATTTGCAGTTTGACATCAAAAGATTGGCATCATATGAAACGATGGAATCTCTGAGCAATGCGTCTAAAGGCTTGAACTTTAGAAACGTATTCACTCCAAAGTGAGGCTTAAAATATGATCTACAGTGAAGAACGCAAAACAATTCACAATGCTTTACTATCAAATGTAACAAATTCAGCAGTGTTATAGGGAAGGTTGAATGACAGATAATGGTTTATCTGATTTAACATTATTAACAGATAGTGTTATGCAAATGCAAATGAGGAATCTGTTAACCTAAATATGCAGGCAGCCATATGCCACATAATACACACAGTGCGTCCTCTCAGACAGCATTATTTGAAATTCGATCCTTAAACACTGATATTCCAAGGATGCTACAGCGTCTTCTCTCTACTCAAACAGTCCAAGAACCCCCATGAGACGAGCCCCTTCGTTTAAAGCAGGAAATATAGTGAGGGACATTTTAAAACGTATCGACTTCGAGAGGGAGAGAGAGAGAGAGAGAGCTGTCTGGGGAACTATCTAAGGCCTCTTTTGATGTGTTTCCTCTATTCTTTTTAAGAGTAAAGGTCACTGATTTTGGTGTCATCTGTTCTGGCTGTCTGACATTCAAAGTTTTTCATAGCTTGTGGCTTTAAATGAAGTCTCAGAGTAAAAACTCACCCACCCCTTATCAAAAAAAAGCCCCAGCGCCGTCGTGCGCCACGTCAACGTCCCGCTGTCAGGTCTCGCATTCCTTGGAAATGGCATTAAAGCTCGCATTTAACCCTTATAGCCACAGGAAAAACAATCAGCTGGAATATTGTATATGAGGCTCATGAATCCAGTTTACATAGCAGACAGCCGTGAGGAGGAACGCGGTAAACGATGACAGTGGGGAGGAGGAAGCGCTGGAGTCATAATGCGCTGTGGTAATTATCAGTCTTTGGCTCTCCAGGCACCGAGCTGAACTCCTCAACATGCTGAGCAGATAGCGTATTTACATCTTGTGCCCCAGGCATCTGCCGCAGCCTTACGCAAGGATGAAATCGAGTTTATTTACACCACCCACTCATCATACTGAACAATATCACCCATCACGATTCTCTGCAGGGAAAGAACAACAAACTCGGAGGACCGCTGAGGGTCTTCACAAGCAGCCCTTGTTCCTCTGATGGGCTGATTGTAATGTAAATGATGGTCATTTCATATTTCAAATCAATCATTTTATAAGTACAGTGGGATCCTGAAATGGGTAACTGAAAACTCTTTATAAAACTGAAGGAATGTTAAGTATTATCAAAAGCATCTGTGGCATGTTTACAATAAAATGAATAGCCCAATCACAGTAGGGCATTTACAATAGGGGAATAAGGGATCCACGCTATTACCAACATGAATAGAAAATGTTTACAAAATTAAATTTACCTTCACATGTCCAGGTTCAGAAAAAATCTCAATACTTCAATGTAAATATCTCACTATTTCTTACCCTGATGGCAAACTGCGTCTGCAAATTTGTCATCCTCTGTAGATAATCTGCACAAATTAAGGGAAGATCTTGGGGAAAATCCTGAGTTTATCTCGCAGTGAACGAGGGGATTAAATTTGGTAGCGCTGTTAATCCCAGCAGCTAGCAATTGTTTTCGATTAACCTTCAGAAACAGAATTGCTTGGAGGAACTGTTGAAAGACACTGATCAGTGGCTGTGGTCAGGAAACAGGAAATATGTGAAGATTCAACACAGAGAACATCACTCCAGTCAATGTAAAAAACTGGGACAGAAGTGGCACACATGATTAAATCCACTTTTAGGGGTCATATCATAAGGAATCTTGTTGGACCTTGTTGTGCTATGAAAACAAATAGCTACTTTAAGAATGGACAACTTGCACTACAAAGTCTTGGCCAAACCCAACAATGCATATTTTATATTAACCCCATATAGCTATAAATTTTATTATTGGCAGATCAGACAATTTCTTCCAGAAACCTTTTTTTGTTATACTGGTTAAAAGTTGCTTCACATATTGAGTTATATCTAAGTGTCTAGATATAAAATATATTTATATATACATTTTCTTCTATGTCGTACTTGCGTGTCAAACTATGTATGCGTCCAAAGCTAGCTTGCTATTGCTAGCCTTTCTAAAATTGCCTGCCCTGCCTTTAATGCAAAATGTACGTCTAAAGTGATTACACTAATTTTCTTACATTTGTGTGACTTCACAATGATCACTTTGGGGCTCTGACCAATTCTGAAATATTTTTTTAATAAAATGACTGTACTGTATATCGGTTAAAAGCTTATTCTCTATTTCATGCACAAACACACACATACAAACACACACACACACACACACAAAAGCACACGCACAAACAGCTTTGGCTTCAAACCAACTGAATGTGCCATTCAGCCTGAGTCTACAGACAGCAACAATCTGATTTCTGTTTTTGTCTGTGGAGAATTGTGGGCGTCTCCGCTACTCTGAAGACATTTTGCTACATTGGGATTTGAGAATCTGAGGATTACCCGACTATCCTAAAAACAGAAAGCAGGAAATTATCCCTAATTACTGGCAATTTGGCACAGAAAGAAAATATCTCAATGTAAGCAAAGAATGCGACTCAAATAGTTCAAGAACTGTCGCTGACGCATGAGTTACAGTTTAAACTGATTAAGCTCTCCTCCCAAAATGGTTTCACTGTTGAATACAGTGAATACTGAATTTCCTGTTGAATACAGACAGACTGAAGGGCTTATACTTTTTCCAAATAACCAATGACCTTTAATTTACATCACAGCTCAGCAAAAACATGCTACTTGATTTATCTAGCAGGGACATTCTTACTCAAGAGAATTAGTAATAATATGTTCACTCTATTTCTTTTAGAATAAGAGAACGTTCAACTAAAGCTAAAAAGGAAACTCCAAGGAAGCTTGTCACTGTCAAATGACAATATTACTCTAATATTACCTTAATAAGACCCTAAGCAACAATTTTTTATAACTACTTTTCACTGGTACATTTATGCATTTGGCAGATAATTTTATTCAAAGCGACATACAGCTGTATCATGTATCATGACCCTGACGCGACTAGTTTGACGCTCTACCAGTGGAGTTACAAAAACGCTACTAACATATACAGCTACTAATATATACGGCTACTAATACATTCAGCCGTACTCATCTACCATTTAAAAAAAGTCTGTCAGTTACTGCAGAAAATTACATTCTGTGAAAACTGAGCTGAAAACTGGCTTATAAATGTAAAGTTGCTTCACTGTTCATCAAAAGGTCTTCATTAATTGAATCAATTCATCAAGAGAGCAAGAGGCAAACCCCAACAAGACCCAATAAGCATATGGTGAAGCAAACAAGAAATTAATCAAGGAGAAAGTCTGTGCACGGTCTGAATGGTACAGCAGCTCTAAAAAATGTGTATAAATTTCACGAAAGCAAGATGCTATTTTTGCATGTTTATGTTAGACTGCAGATTAGCGCTGAATTCATTTAGCACAGGAGACGTGTGGCCATCTGGCTTGAGCTAGCAAAGATGTTTCACATGCTTTAGCCTGTGGTCAAGAGAGCACATGAACATCAAGAAGCCATCTGAACTGAATTTTATTAACTACACAATTGTGCCAAATGCCAAAGCAAAACATTAAAGCTCACAGAAGCTGGGCCAACGAGTTTAAAGTCTGGTTATTCAATAAAAACTTCACTGGGTGTTCATTAAAAAAGAAGGCAACCCAGAGAGGGAGCTACTACATTTTTAGTGTCAAACGTGGAGTATCAAACAGAGCACAATATCCCACAATGCATTGCTTGACATTACCTTCTATTTCCAGTGTGACCAATGAACTGTGAGTCAGTTCATTATTGAAGTGTAACTTCTTCAGAAAACTTCTGCTTGTGCTTTCCGGAAAACAAAAACATAACAGCACATAAAGACATGGTGAGCAAATACTGACAGATTTTTTATTTTGGGGTGAACTATCCCTCTAACTGTCACGTTTGACTTACACGTGGCGCAACTTGTTCATCATACGCGGCCTGAGAAACGTACAATTTGGAAGATATTAAAAGAAGGAGATTCGATTTTTCTTGATCTTGCGTGCAACAAGGTGCAAACGGCAGATGCTGAATGGATGTTCTACAAAGCAGGAATGACTCAATGCTGAAGGTTCATGGCCCTGGAATGGAATCTGTAGGCCCGTGTGTGGAGGTTGAAACGCTTCCTCCTCGCTCTGCTTTTGATCCACAAATAAACCCAAAACCGGCATGACTCCTACAGAACTACATACCAGCCAAATGGTTCATATAGCCACACATCTAGCATGGAGTGTGTAGGCCAGTGGAGAGAGCCGTGCGTTTGAACTTCAGTGGTGCTTAAAAAAAAATAGGCCGCTCGCCCACTTTCTGATGGGAATGGTTCAAAATGTAAAACGTACAATCAAACGACTTTAACCTCTGCCCCGGTATATTCATAATAACACTGGCTAAAACGGAACAGACACATCTACACAATCCAGCAGGTGACCCTCGCAAAAATATTCCCTGCTTAAAGATATTACCTTCAGCATGAAAAAAACTTAATAATTAAGACCTAATAGTATCTTTTGCAATGTGACATTATTTTCACGGCACTTAAGCACATTTTCCTAATTCTCGAAGCCGTAATACTCAACCTTTTATTTTTAATAACCATTCTCAACGTTTTTCTTATTTTACTGTACTAGAAAACATGATTACTGTATAACACGATACTATAAAGCGATTTCTTCTTCTGTAATTCGTAGGTGAAATCCACTCCTGTGCTTTTCTCATCAAGACTCATTCACAAGCCCTCACATCTGCTTTGACTCGAACCGTGAACCCTCCTGTGAGTCACAGTGTCCAGACTGATGACTTGCTGCTGGGTGGCGGTGATTATTTTGGGGCGTAAAGTAGCTGAGCAGGCAGTACAGGAGCTCTGTAGTGTCAGAGAGCTCCTCACCCTGACGCCCATCACAGACGCTGCCGGGGGTGACATGCACCGAACAGATGGTTCATCAATGTCACCTCACAACTCTGGAACTAAGCGGAGAACACCGAGAGAGCTACGCGTGGTATGTGTGGGGATATATACCCGGGGATCATGACGGCACGAAATGCCATTAACCTTCACTGAGTGTGGAAAAAAACCTGGGCAACCCATCTGTCATCTGAATAAACAGGATTTATTTTCATGTTTTTTAAAAGAGAGGTATTATTTGTCAGCAGCGCAAAGAACCGGCAGTGTTTGTCCGTCGGAAATGCTAAATACTGTTAATCCAAACTAGATTTCTACATTTGCATAAAAAAGTTAGGTTGGGCCTTTCATGTGCACGACTCGTTGTCTGATGCTAGGTCAGACGCTAAGGCCTTCTAAATGCCTTTAAGCTGTTGCGAGGGCCTCAGAAATGTTTTTATCAAAGTCAAAAGAGCCTAAAGATCAGATGCACTCTCCTATAGCCTGAAACATACACAAAGACGCTGTCAGTACTGACAAATTAAGGCAGCTCTATCGCCCCCTTGAGTACTAAAGGACCTCCTGTTTACAATGCAGACATTCCAAACACTCACTTACAAACAGTGTCTCTGGCTTCAAAGATTCCTTTAAAGTCATTCTGTGATATTCTAGCAAGTTTTATTAACCAACAGAAAATATCTTGAATCTGGTCACTTCAAAAAGTAATAGCATAGCTCTCCCGAACAAGCCATACTATATGAAGCGTGTTTATGTCTTTAGCATGCTAGTTCCACTATACCTATGGTCATATGTTTACATTAATATAATATCATATTTAGGTCAGCTACTGTAGGTGATACAACAATAGAACAAGCTTCTGATAAAGCTATGTTTTTCCCCCAGTAACAAAGGTGAGGAGAGTGCAGCTGAAAATTGAGTCGAATTGATCACCTGGCTCTGCTAGCGGTGCCATATATTTCTATTAATCCCAATTTGCACTCTTCTGTCAAGGCAGACAAATGTTCCATTTATCTCTGTTTTGTTCCTCCACCATACTCGAACATAGCGAGCGAGTTACGTCGTTACATCAGAGATGAACCGTTCACATGCAACAAGAGCAAAATCTTTAATGTAACATACTTTAATTGCTCAATATTTTAATGTTGGTGGACACTCTAAAAGACTCCTTTAGGATGAAATTTTAATTTGTAGTTTTTTTGTAAATGAACTTTGCACACCCACATCTGAACATAAACTAATGTGCAGAATAATCCATATTATAGTGTTATACTCATTA